>JANBXA010000600.1:10017500-10277500 GCA_030556225.1 Cricetiscus sungorus | reverse complement strand
ACTCTCCAGCATGTGCTTCCCACACTTGTGTACGTCTTACTCTTTCCCAGAGCATCCACGCTTAAAATATGCTAAAATATATTTGAGGGCTGGAAAGATGACTCGATGGTTAAGAGCACTTGCTCCTCTTGAAGAGGACCTAAGTTTGGTTCCCTGCCCTCACATCAGATGCTCACAACTGCCTTATGACTCAAGCTCTAGGAGCTCTAACATGTCTGGCGTCTGCAAGCACCTACACTCATGTGCACAAACCTACATTCATACACACATAGTTGAAAATAACTTTTAAAATGGCTCGAGCATCTAACTTTGATTCCTGAGTCCCACGTGGTAGGAGAGAACCAACTCCAGAAAGCTTTCTGACAGGTGGCACATTTGCGAGACAGACATTTTTTTTTTAATAAGAAAAAAAACCAAAACAAGCCAGGCATGCTGTCATGGGTTTTATTCCCAGGACTGGAGAGGTGCAGACATGTGGATAGCTTGAGGTCTGACAGCCTAGTCTAACTGGCAAGCCTTGGGCTCCACTGGAAGAAGACCTTGTCTCAAAAAAGAAGATGAGATGGCTCATTCGGCAAAGGTTCTTTCCTCACAAGCCTGATGACTTGAGTTTAATTCTCAGAACCCACATAAAACTAGAAGAAAACCAATACCACAACATGCACAGTCCTCTGACTAGTACATTAATGCAGTGGAAGTGTACGTCCTACCCCCACCCCATGCTATATACACATACTTGTAATAATAATGATAAGTACATAATAAAATTTAAGGCGGATGGTCCCTGATTGTCTCAAGTACCCACACATCCACAAAGGTCTTTAAACAAACTATAACTTTGAGAAGACTATAGCCAAGCTCTGAGCTTTATCTTCACAAAATGCCTTCTTCATGTTAACCCTCATGCTTAAAAACTGTATTTAAAGTCTGTAGGCAAAGCATGGTGACACACACCTTTAATTTTAGTACTCAGGAGGCAGAGGAAGGTGGATCTCTGAGTTCAAGGCCAGCCTGGTCTATAGATTGAGTTCCAGGACAGGCTCCAAAGCAATACAAAGAAACCCTGTATTGGAAAACCAAAAGAAAAAAGGAAAAAAAAAAAAAAATTAGAGAAACTGGGGCTGGAGAGATGGCTAAGCAGTTAAAAACACTGTCTGCTTTTCCAGAGAACCCAGGGTCCAATCCCCAGCATTCGTGCGGCAGCTCACACCTGTCTGTGTGTGTAACTCTAGCTCCAGGGATTTGACACTTATACATACATGAAAAACACCAATGCACATAAAATTAAATCATTTTTTTAAAATTAGAAAAAGTACCCCAAACTCTGCTTCATTAATAAAATTGAAAGTAATAAGCTTCTTATATGTTAATTATAGCTTGTTTTAAAAAAAAAAAAAAAGTTAAAATAAAAAATGACTAAGCGAGGCGTTGGTGGCACAGACCTTTAGTTCCAGCACTCGGGAGGCAGAGGCAGGTGGAATTCTGTGAGTTCAAGTCCAGCCTGGTCTACAGAGTGAATTCCACGACAGGCTCCAAAACAATACAGAGAAACCCTGTCTCAAAAAAACAAAATAAACAAACAAACAAAAAGACTAAATAAAGCATTTGAGAGATGAGTGGCAATGAAGAAGTAATTAACACTTACAAATCTCTCTAAAGCCTGTCTTAATGTAAGAGAATCTAGTAGATTGCTTTGCTTCTACACTTGATCTAGTTGCAGTATGGGCTTTTTTATTGTTTTCTTTTGTTTTAATTATATTCACTTACTTGTTTGTAGCTGTATGTATGCTACCATGTATGTGTGGAAATCAAAGCTTAGATTGCAGGAGCCAAATCTCTTCTGCCAATGGGTTCCAGGGATCAAACTAAGGTCTCCAACCTTCAGCAGCTGAGCCACTTTTACAATGCTAGAGATTGAACACTATGCCTGGCAGTAGTGGAGTTGCAACCCCACCCAGCCTGTTACTTCTTTTTCCACACAAGGTCTTGCCTTGGCCTCTAGAGTGCTAAGTTACAGGTATGTTCTACCATGTCTGATCTAAGTAATAGTTTTTAAAAGACAAACTTAGGGGTTGGAGAGGTAAACTTGATACCCAGAACCATAAGAAGAAAAAAAAAAAGACCACCATGCCTCTCATTTACTGCATCCTAACTCCCTTTCCATGCTCCTGTAATGAAATCCAAAGGCTTGCTCACGATACATGAAAGACTCACCAATCCAGACACTACTCCACTAGACCAAGTGCTCCTGAATACTTTCCATGCCTGGATGCCACTGCTTCCTGGGGAAATTCCTCAGTCACCCTATAATCTGAATTATCCCTCAATCAAGTCACTTCCTTTTTATTTTTTGTCTTTTGAGACAGGGTTTCACTCTACACCCCAAGCTAGCCTCAAGCTCACAATAATCCTCCTGCCTCAGCCTCCCAGGCATTGTTATTATAGACATGAACCAGCAAACCCAAGAAAACCTTTTTCCCTAATGACTCCTATTACATTTGAGTGGCTGAAGACAACTCAAACGGAAGCAAAAATTCACCCTTCACTTACTTTACTTTCAGAAACATTGCCTCAACAAGTTCAGGCACTAGGAAGTTGTACTGCATCACAAAAAGCGGATTAGTTAACTCCAAAAGGAAACAAAACCGTGGTGATCCAGAATAATTTCAAGGGGGAAATCGTTTAACTATTATGCAGAAGAGCACCACATTAGCATTTCACTTGCATTAATCTCACTTGATTTCCATAAAACCCAACAATGCTTAGGAGTCAGGCTCCATAGCCTATCACGTGCCTCCTTTGCAATGAAGGCAAGCTTCTGAACTCAGCTCTAGCCCATTTCAAGAGCAAGGTTACAGATGCACATTTTCAATACAGACAAATCAGACACAATGTATCAAATGTGTGGGCATGTTTTGATTCATTATACATAACTTAGATTAACTTTATGAAATCAAACTGAAAGATTTTTTATGGCATATTAAAATATGCACATCTCACCAGGCAGGGGTGACACAGGCTTTTAAACCCAGCACTTGGGAAGCAGAGGCAGACGGATCTCTGTTGCGTTTGAGGCCAACCTGGTCTAAAGTAAGTTCCAGGACAGCCAAGGCTACACAGAGGAAACCATGTCTCAAAAACAAGTGCACATCTTGGTTTTCGCCTGCCTATTTGCCAACTTTAAAAGACTTTAAAGGCTGAGTGAACGGGGTTCGCACCTGAAATTCTAGCACTGAGGACGCTGAGGCAGGAGGAACGTCTGACGTGGTAGTGCAATCCCAACACTCAAGAGGATCACCTTCAGCTGAAAGCCAGCCTGTGTTACAAGGTGAGTTCTAGGCCAGACTGTGCTATAGTGATAACCCTGTTTCAAAAAAAAAACCCAAAGCAGAATATGGTGGCACATACATGCAATCCCAGCACTTGAGAGGTGGGAGCAGGTGAGCGGAAGCCCTTCTTGGCTAGCTAACAAATTTCAGTCCAGCCCAGGTAACATGAGAACCTGTCTAAAAACAAGAGAGAAAGACTCCCAAATGAATCACCATTTTAAGAAATAAAGTTCCAAAATATAAATCAAAATTAGGTATTATATCATTTCACTTGAAACATGTATTTCATATATATTCTCGCCTGAAATCAAATGGTCATTTTACAGAAGAACAAAATAAGTCTCTCAGAAGCTAAGTAGACAAGCAGACTGTAAGAATTTGAACATCGGGGCTGAAAAAAATGGCTCAGTGGTTAAGAGCACTTGCTGCTCTTGTAGAGGACACGGGTTCAGTTCCCAGAACCCACATGGTACCTTACACCCATCTGTAACTCCAGTAGCAGGGGATCTGACACCCATTTCAAGCCACATGTGGGTACATATAGGCAAAACACACATACACATATGATGAAAGTGAACCTTTTATAAAAGGAACTTAAACCTACAGCCATAATGTCATAACTAATGTCATATGGCTATAGAAGGATGAAAGCAAAACAAGATTTAAAGGGAAAAAGCTGGTGAAAGCACTTGCTATAAATTACCTAATTTTAATTACCTAAATTCAATCCCAGAAAGAGTGAAAGAACAGAAATAGTCCCTGTAAGCTGTCCTTTGACCAACATATGCACCACAGTACAAAGGCAAGCACACACCCAAACACTCAGACATCACAACATATTACAGTAAGTAAATTTTAGAATTTGGTGGGGCTTTTTTTTTTTTTTTTTTTTTTTTTTGAGATAAGGTTTCTCTTTAGCTTTGGAGCCTGTCCTGGAATTCACTCTGTAGACCAGCCTAGCCTCAAACTCACAGAAATCTGCCTGCCTCTACCTCCTGAGTGCTGGCATTAAAGGCATGTACCACCACACCTAGACAAAAACAAATCATAAAAAAAAAAACAAAAAATAAAATCTTCAGGTCCAAAGGTGGCTCAGTAGATGTCACCTGCCACCAAGCTTGCTGACCTGGGATCCACGTGGTAGAAAGAAAAATCTCAACTTCTACATTCACATACACACAAATAAATACAGAAATAAATGTAATTTTTTTGAATTAACCTCTAAATTGTTTTAATGTAGTAACAGTTTCTTTAAATGCTGTTATAAAGGGACAATGAATCAGTTTAGCAGAGAGGCACTTGCCATCAACCATGACAAACTGAATCCAATCCCTGAAACAGACTATGTTACTTGCTAAATCTACAATGGCTTTCTTTCTCCCTTCCTTTTTCTTCCTTCCTTCCTTTCTTTCTTTCTTTCCTTCTTTTTGGTGGTGGTGCATGCCTTTATTAATCCCAGCACTCGGGAGGGAGGCATAGGCAGGTAGATCTCTATGAGTTTGAGGCCAGCAAGTTCCAGGACAATCTCCAATGCTACAGAGAAACCCTGTTTCAAAACACAAAAACAAAAACAAAAAAAAGGAAGGCCTCAAAATTTTCTTTAAAAAAAAAAAAAAAAACAAAACAGAAATCTGTGTGTCTCTGTGTGTGTGTCTGTGTGTACACTAAACAGCAAACATAAAGTAACACTTATATTTTTGGTTGTGAGCCTAGCCTTTAAAGGCTGAGCCATCTCTCCAGCATACTTAACTGGTAAGTATGACTTCTTTCCCCCAGCAATGCTAGAGACCTAACCCCATACTAGGTAAACTCAATCATGGAGCTACAAGCTACAACCACCCCCCCAGAGGGGGAAGAGGGGATGACTTTTTAAAAGGCAAAAAAAAAAGGGGCTAAATGATGCCTCAGCAGAGAAAGGAACAATTAAAGCTCCTACAGAGGAACCAGAGGAACCAGGCTCAGTTCCCAGCACCCACATCAAGTTGCTCACAACCACCTGTAACTCCAGTCAGGGGAGGACATTTCTGGTCTCTTAGGCATACTGCATGGATGCAGACACATACATACATGAATATAAATAAATCTTTACAACAAAAAAGTAGCTCTCGACCTATGATGACTCTGTAATGAAACATATGAATACTTAATGGTCTACCTCATGCTTCTATAAATCCTGCTAGAACAGGATATCAATGGAGAAACTAATTATTGTTTTAATAATCTACTGACTGCCTAGTGGAGGTAGCACACTCCTTTAACCCCAGCACTTGAGAGGCAGAGGCAGGCAGATATTTGTGAGTTCGAGGCCAGCCTGGTCTACAGACAGAGTTCCAGGATAGCCAGGGCTACTAGAAGAAACTCTGTCTCAAAAAACTAAAAAGAAAAAAGGAGTTAAACCAACCCCTATGATGTGGAAGCTTGTTTTTAAGGAGTTCTATCAACCCTGCCTTCAGAGACCTTAAAGGACAACTTACCAGAACTGGGTCTCTCCTTCTACATCAGGTTCCATTGAGCCATCTCCCTGCTTTGATTATTTTTATTTTTTTATTTTTTATTTTATTTTATTTTAAAGCAGGATCTAATGCAGCTCAAGTTGGCTTAGACTATATTATATTGTTTCACAATATTTACATTGTAAAGATGTATCTCTGCCTAAGGCACCCTCTGATTGGTTTAATAAAGAGCTAAGTGGCCAATAGCTAAGCAGGAGATGATAGGAGAAATTTCTGGACAGAGAGAAAGAAAAAACTGGGAAACAACATCTAGGCAGATGGATTTCACGAACAAGTAAGATGTGCTTAACTAAGAAAAGGTAACTGAGCAACTTGGTAGAACATAGATTAAAAAAATATTGGTTAATTAAGTTATAAAAGCTAGTTGGGAAAGATCCTAACTTAAGGCCAAGGTTTCATAATTAATATCATTTTAGTATCATTATACTGGGGAGCTAGCAGTCCTGCAAAGGACAATCCAACAAGAGATTTTGCTACACTATGTAGCCAAAAATGGTCAACTTTTATTCCTGTTCCTTCTGCCTCCATCCACCTCCCAAGCACTACACCATATCTAGCTAAATTAATATTGTTTTCAACAAAAATCCAAACTATTACTTAAAAAAAATCAAAAAGAGAAAACAAGCTGAAAATATAGATTTATCAAGTAATATAGCCTGTTTCTACCTCAAAGGCATTAATTATACCAAGCTTTAGGCCAATATCTCAAACACTTTCTAATTACCTTTAAATAGCATGAAAGCATATATAAAAGGTTTTTAATGACTTATTGGAATTCAGAACTGTAAACATAAATGAACTCAGAAGATTGTTTATTCTTTTACTGAACTACAATCATACAAGAAGAAAAACATGACTTTAGTGGCCTACCTAGTAGTGAATTTTCTTTTATATTTTTATGCAAACTTTATTATCATCTCCATCTCCAAATAGAACTGTTTAAAAAGCCTCCAAATTTGGGGTGGTAAAATAGCTCAGCTGGTAAAGGTACTTACTTACCACAAACCCTGGCAACTTGGAACCTACATTTCAGTATGGAACCTACATACTGAAATGAGAAATCAACTCCCAAAACCTGCCCTCTGATTGCCACATGCTCACCGTGGCATGCACACTTGTGCGCACCCGCACACACACAAAAGCACTCTGCTCACACACAAAAGCACTCTATGTAGCAATCAATGTAACTCTAACAATGAAATTTACAAACAAGAAAGTTACTTTAACTAAAGCACAGTGACATATGAAAACCAAAGAAACAGGCAGTTCTAATCTTATTCTCCTAGTCAGTCCTATGTATAAAAACAGCTTTAAAGAGAATAAACATTTATATTCTCCTCAATTTATGGGATGTTTCATAACTGACTCAACCAAGCTATGGATTAATACTAGTATTCCTATAATTCACATTCATTCAACAAATATGTATTTACATAATCACAATTATCATTAGTAGGGTTCCATTTCCAGGCACCTTTTATTTCTCAGCAAAGTAAACAGACAACTTCAGAAATGTCTAAAAGGACGTTTTAAAATTCTCTAGTGAAGTTTTCACACAAACTGAAGTCAGCAAATGGTTGGAAACAGATGTCACCAGAGCGACACTAGAGGAAGATGTTGAAGGAATGCACTTACGTTTCAAAACACCGATCCACATTGTCAGACATCAAAAGCAGCATGCAGAGCTGTTCCAGGGCTATCAGCTGCATGTCCCTTTCATCTCCCTGTCCCATCTGCAGCCATTCCAGCAACGTATCAGGGTCCACATCTGCCATGGTCTTTAAAATGCCTCTTCCCTACATTTAAAAAGGAAAAGGGGTTTTCAAATGCTCAGAACTGATCAGCCTGTGTTTATACTTTTTTCCTGTATATCTGCTAGAACCAAGTTTTGTAAGGTCCTCAAACTAGTATTCATACACACATACACAGACACATGTACAGTTGTTCTCAGATTTCCATATGTGAACTATGGCATCCATATACCCACACACATACAAGAATAAATAAATATATACGATTTTTAAAACTTTCCAAACTTCAAAACCCCTGTATTACAACTTTCCTCTACTTCCAGGGCATAATGTTCAGATACACTAAACACAAGACAGTTTAACACAAGAGTATATATATGCTGATTAGGTTGCTAGTTAACTAGAAACCAGAGCTGTCTTTGTCAAACAGAGAAACAAGGTCTGGATCCCACTACTGTTATCACCAATGTCTGTGCCAAAAAGCAAAGAGCACCTACAAAACAAGTTCTTTTACCAGCGAACTTCTCCCTGCAACCCCCACCTCCTCGAAAAAAAAAAAACGAAACAAAAACAAAACACTGGGCTTTCCATACTGGTCACATCCAGAACTTTTAAGGAAATTACACATTTTGACCCAATTCTCCTTCAAATTTTGTTTCTCCTTTCCCAACAATTTCATAAAGTCTTAATTCTCACACTTACAGTAATTAGATTAGTAATTAGAAATCTACTGTGTTGGGGGGGGGTTGGTTAATACTGATTAGAACTTATAGCAGTCTTGGCAACTGCTCTTAAAACTTTTTTTAATGCTTAAAGTTAATACAACTAACAGCTTACCAAGCCCCCCCCCAACGCAAAAAATAAAAATGAAAAATAGGCCACTCTCCAGTTCCCACAAGACGGGGCAGTTAGTTTTTATTTTAAAAAACAAAAATCGAGAAGTAGTATAGGCAGGTGAGTCATAACAAAAGCTGCTCGAAGTGCCTGACCGAAGGACAGCCTGGGGTCCCACGCAATCCACCTGCCGGTATGGGAACCAAGAGGCGGGTCGCGGTGGGCAGCCGGCCGCGGCGCCCGGCGAGGCTGCCCCGCCACCCTCGGCCTGTCCGAGGCCGGAGCAGAGCCGCTGACACCCAAGCTGGCTAAGCGAGCTCCCAGCCTGCGGGAGGAGGGCGAAGTTCTGGAGAAGCATCCAGCCTGCGTGCTCGAGAGGAAGCGGGCGAGCAGCCGGCCGGGCTGCGGGGCTCCCGGAACTCGGAGGCCCAGCGGGACGTCCGCGGTCCCCGGCGGGCGGGCAGCAGCGCCTCATCAAGGGCGAGGGGAGCGCAGCCGGAGCTCCGGCGCCCGCCAGCCAAGCCCCGTAGGGCCCGGGGAGGGGAACAAAGGGGCCGGGACCGAGCGGCGGCGGAGGCGGACGGCCGACCTCACCGCGCCGGAGTCCGGCTCCGCGCCCGCCCGCCCGCCCGCCACTGGGCTCGGCCGCCCGGATCCTCGCGCGGCCCAGCCCGCCGTCGGCGCCGAGCGCTCCCGCCTGCCCTCCCAGCAGCCTCTCACCCTGCCTCGTCGTCCCAAACAGCTCCGGTCCAGCTCCGAGCAGGCCGCGGGCAGAGCCAGGCCCGGCCGCGGCCTTCGAGTTCCCAGGAAGCCGCAGGCCGCGCAGGTCGAGCCAGGCAGGCGGCACAGGAAAAGCCGCGTCTCGTCCCTCCCCTTCCTCCGCGGGGACCCGGTGACAAGGAAGCGAGAGGTCCTCCGGAGCGGCGGCAGCCAGCGCGGGTCCCGACCCCCCGGCACGCGGCTCCTCAGGCACTGCGGTTCAAAGCGAGGCCCGCGCGCAGCTGCCGGCGGCGGCGGGGAGAGGCCGCGTCCATCGCCAGCCGGGCGGGGGCAGGGGAAGGCTCGACCGGGTGCCGGGCGGGGAGGCTGGCGGAGGCCGCGCCGGCGGAGGCGGAGCGAACGCCTCCCGGCCGCCCTGCCCGCGGCCACCTGGGGCGCTGCGGAGGCCGGCCGGCCGGCGGGACGGGGCGACGACGGGGGACGCCGGGCTCCCTGGGGCGGTCGGCTGGCTACGGCTCCCTTCAGGCCGCCGGGCGCCGGCCTGGCCGCGCTGTCAATCGGCGCGCGCCGCCGGCAGCTGGTTCGCGCACGCTCCGCCCGCCTCGCCCGGCGCGGGCCACTCCGGAGTCCGGCGGAACGGAGGCCACCGTGGTGGCCGTCGGGTCAGCCCTCCCGGCGTCCGCCTGAGGACGAGCGCGCTGCGGTTCACCAGGACGCTTCACGGCGAGCCTGGGAAGCCAGCCCGGCGTTATCGCCTCGGTGCAGATGGGACGCGTGCCTCCTGGCGGCCCCCCTCGGAGTCCCGGGAAGCGGCGGCCCCGAGGGCTTTCAACGCTTTTTTTTTTTTTTTTTCTTTTTTCCCCCCTGCGGTTCATGGTCACTAGTACTTCCAGAGTTTTTCCTTTCAAACTTTTATTTCACCGGCACTTGAAAATTAAAGATTGGTCTCCGGGAGTGGCGTCCGCCTGTGACTGACTCTAGGGAGCTGGAGGCTGGAGGACCTGGAGTTCAAGGTCATCCTTGGCTACATAATGAGGTCGTGACTTGTCTAGGCTACTCCGGTGGCGGCAGTGGTGAAGGGGGGGGGTGGGGTAGAGGAGCAGGAAGAAGAGGAGAAAATGCTCCCGCCTCTAGGGGCGTACATGGAGATGTATTATGATGTCATTAACACACATACTTCTTAATATCTAGAGCCCCTTGATTTGCGAGATTACTAAAACTATGCCTCACGCTCCTTATTGAACTCTCGTTTATTCATCCTTTGAACAAAAAAAAAAAAAATAGCAATATACTTAATTATAAAAAGAGACTATGCAAAGACCTAGTCTAGTCCTTTTCAAACACAGATGCATATGAGATTTCACTCGCACAAGTTTGTTTTGTTTTTTAGAAGTTTTAGATCCACAGCAAATTGAACAGAAAGCACAGAGAATAAGTTAGGACTACCTTGGTCTACATATTGTGTTCCTGGCCAGCCAGGTCTAAGTGTAGAGAGTTCTGTACTTAGAACTGGACTCTGCTTATGGTCTTATCCTTTCCAAAATATCATCTAGTATCATATTGTACATACAGCCCTTTCAGAAGGACTCTTTATTTCACTAATACTAGTTGGGACCCTCTGTGTCTTTTTATAACTTGGTAACTCACTTATTTGTTTGGGGTTTTTTTGTCCTGGTTTTTTAAATAGTTTTGTTTTTGCTTTTTTGTTTGTTTTGTTTTGTTTGAAATAAGAGTACACTTATGTAACCCAGGCTGGCCTCAAAGTCAATATCCTCCTTCTCAGCTTCCAGGGTGCTACAACAAGAGTGCATCATCACACCTGGCTTGGGAGTTCATTACTTCTTAATGCCAAATAATAGTGAGTTGTTTAGAAGTATCACAATGTATTTATTCATATACAGATGCCTGGATTCCAGCTTCACAGACTATGAATGGGCCACACATCAGAAATTTCCAAAGATCCCCAGCAACATATCTAATACAAACAACATACCTAATAAAGGACTATTGTCAAAACATACCAAAAATTCTTCAAGTCCAAGAATAAGATCACTCCTGGAGGGAGGGGGGAGTTTGTTAAACCAGAATTCACAACTTGGAGAGATGGCAGCTAAGAGCACTTGGCTACTCTTCCTAAACAACTGGGTTTTAAATCCCAGCACCCACGTGGCAGCTAACAATTATCTAACACCAGTTCTGGGGGATCCAACACCATCACACCGACATACATACAGGCAAAGCATCAATGCACATAAAAATAAAACCATATTTAAAAATAGTAAGTTACCCTACAGGCAAAGTTTGTTCAACACTCCTCCCCAACATCCACAGCTGCCTACCAGAACTGTCAGAGCAGGTCAGGCAGCCCAGTGTAATCACTAAACAGAGGCTGCCATGAAAGCTATGTTCTAAACCTCCACATTTGTGCCAGGCATTTACAAACCCACACCTACACATCATACATACACTAAAAATAATAGCCAGGCCTGGTGGCACACACCTTTAACACCAACACTCAGAAAACAGAGTTCAAAACCAGCCTTGGTGCCAGTCAGGATTACAAAGTGAGACCCTGTCTCAAAAACAACAATAACAACTTTGAGAAAGGGTCTCACTTGGCCTACAATGGTCTCCAATTCAGTATATAGCTGAGAATGACTTTGTCCTCTAAGAATAAGGATTACAGGGAGGTACAACTGGTGCACACAGGTATTTATGGGTACTTTATTCGTAATTATTAAAATGTGAGTTCGAAGCCAGCCTAGTCTACAGAGTGAGCAAGTTCCAGAGCGAGTGAGTTCCAGGGTAGCCAGGACTGTTACATAGAGAAACCTTGTCTCAGAAAACCAAATAAATATTTAATGGAGATCTTTTTGTTGTCGTTGTTGTTGTTTTGTTTGTTTTTTTTTTTTTTTTTTTTTTTGTTTTTTGGGGACAGGGTTACTCTGTGGAGCTTTGGAGCTTGTCCTGGAATTCGCTCTGTAGACCAGGCTGGCCTCACATGGAGATCTGCCTACCTTTGCCTCCTGAGTGTTGGGATTAATGGTGTGCACCACCAAGCTCCATTTTTTGCAATTTTCATAACCCTACACTGATTTCTGAATAAAAGTGTTTTTCAGTGACAATAAGTTTAGCTTACAATGACTAATTCTTAGTAATAATCTGTCTTCTAGGAATCACTGTTACTTTTCTAAACATTTTTTTAAAGATGCATTTAAATCCTAGAATTCTGACAGTTTATTACATGATTCACTATAGCTGCCATATCCCCTGGTAGTAGAGACAAAACCCAAACAGTAGTTGAAAATGCTGGGTACTCTGTGTTCCTAGTCAATTGTTCCTGTTCCAAGGCTAATAAACTCTTCCACAATTTGCTAACATCCTGTTCCTTTTATCTTAAGAATATTTTTTCTTGCCAGTAAATGAAAAGCCTGGTGTCCTGCTTTAGCATATTTAGATTCGTGAAAGTCATGCAAGGAGCTTAGTCAAAGGAAAAGTGGTGCCTAATTTGCAAAAGTTTATCATACAGACTTTCAGTAACTCAATTTTTATGAAGAATATTTTTATCAATTGCTAAAATGTGTATGGGGAAGTTGTATAATTTATGCAAAATTTTGAAAACTTTCCTTCTAGATTTACTAATTGATTACTATTAATTGTGTTTGTGTCGGATAACGATATAATGCTTATAATGGTTTCTAAAAGAATCCTAATTGCTTCCAGACACATACTAAAATATTTACAGATGAAGCCTCGGGATGTAGTTCTGTTGCTAGAGTGTTTGGCTAGCATGTACAAGCCTTGAGGTTGATCCCCAGCATTGTGTAAAACTGGGCACCTAGCAAAGGCCCATAATCCCAGCAGGCAGGAAGTAGAACTAGAAGTTCAAGGTCAAGCCTACCTACATCAGGAATTTGAAGCCAGCCTGCAGTATGTAAGACCCTGTCTCAAAAAATAAGCATATAAAATACAGCACAACTATCAGACTATATATAACTATACCATCATCTTATTGTTAACCAATATGAAGGGAATCTGAAATTAAACCAGCCTTAAACACCTTCCTTGGACTTTTAAAACTTTTATCTGTTCTTCTTTGGACTTTTTAGGTTGTCCACATTCACCTATCACTCAGCATCATGGCTCAACTTACTCAGCAGTTTTTACTCCTTCTGTTGGCTAGCTGGAAAAAGTAGATACATGTACACTAGCATGAGAATTACACTTCTACTGAGATCAATGGTCTGTGATGGCAGAGGAAAGTAGCAAACATTTATCCAGGGAAGCTGCTCAGAAGAAAGAATCCATGTAGGTCATGCAAACCCCAAATTACCACTTACTTTTCTGTTGTCTTTTGCCACTAGAGATCTGAATCCTTATGGATAAAACCAACTTTGGGACTAGTAGGTCAAGTGCTTGCCGAACAACCAGGATGGCCTAAGTTTTGATCCCCAGCACCATATAAAAAGCCCAGCAGTGGTAGTGCTTGCCTTTATTCCCAGCACTCAGGAGGCAGAGGCAGGCAGATCTCTGTGAGTTCGAGACCAGCCTGGTCTACAAGAGCTAGTTCCAGGACAGGCTCCAAAACAATACAGAGACACCCTGTCTCAAAAAAAAAAAAAACAAATATATAGATATATATTACACACACACACACACACACACACACACACACACACACACACACACACACAAATACCGTGAATTTTCTTTGTTTGCTTTTGAGACAAGGTCTCCTGTAGCCCAGGCTGGCCTTCAATTATGTAGCTAGGGCTGGCCTCAAACACACTTCAGTCTTCTTGCCCAATCTGCAGAGTACTGGGGGTACAGATATGTTGGCTTGAATATTGTCCTGTTTGACATGGGCTTTTATGTAACCTTGAACTAATTTGTAGTTGAAGATAACTTTGAACAGAAGCTGGAGAGATAGCTCAGCCGTTGGGAGCACTGGCTGCTCTTCCAGGGGACCCAGGTTTGGTTCCTAGCACCTACATGGCAGCTCATAACTGTCTGTAACTCCAGTTCCAGGGGCTCTGAATGCACATAAATAAAATAAAGTTAAAATGAAGTAGTCTTAATGGGAATTCAGCCCTATTTAAGAAAGAAAGGAAGGAAGAAAAGGAAGGAAGGAAGGAAGAAAAGGAAGGAAGGAAGGAAGGAAGGAAGGAAGGAAGGGAGGGAGGGAGGGAGGGAGGGAGGGAGGGAGGAAGGAAGGAAGGAAGGAAGGAAGGAAGGAAGGAAGGAAGGAAGGAAGAAAGGGACCATTAAAGGACCATTATGCCCCATTTAGGATTAATCCTGAGTTAATTTGGGACTTTGTTGATAGGTAGTGTTTTAGAATTTCTATTTCTGGGTAGAGACGCGATGACAATGGCCACTCTTCTAAAGAAACACATTTCATTGTGGTGGCTGTCTGATAGACAGGGATTTAGTCCATTATCATCACAGAAAAAAGCAAGGGAGCATACAGGCAAACATGGTACTAGAGAAGGAGCTGAGAGCTCTACATCTTGACTCCAGCAACAGGAAGTGGTGTGAGATACTGGGCATGGCTTGAATATACATGATACCTCCACAGTGGCACACTTCCTTCAACAAGATCACACCTATTGCAACAAGGCCACACCTCTTAATAGTGCCACTCCCTTTGGGAACATTTTTTCCTTCAAACCACTACAGGTAGCAATATAACTTTATTCTTTTGATACATGCATATGTAATTGTCTCAGCATTCCCATAAATGTCCTAGGCACCAATTAAAAGTCAAATGATCATAAATATAAAGACTTATCTACCTGGTGTTATAGCTCACACCTGGGACCTCTGTGCTTGAGTGGCAGGAACAAGACAGTTATCTCAAGTTGGACATCAGCCCCTTGTTCATCCCAAAGGGCAAGAATAAGACCACTACCACACTTGAGCTGAATTTAAAGCAGGCTTGATTTCTATTGGGGTGCACCCAAGAGCTGGCCAGCTACTGCCTCCTAAGTGGGGTTAGAGAGAGCAGTCCTGAATCCACCTCTTGGGCCCCTTCTAAGGAGTAAAATCACAAGTAGTTTTACGAAAGGCAGACGAAGGGCAATAAGGAAATACAAAAAAAATTTGCTGGGCATTGGTTGCTCACCCCTTTAGTCCCAGCACTGGGGAGGCAGAGGCAGGCAGGAGGATCTCTGTGAGTTTAAGGCCAACCTGGTCTACAGAATAAGTTCCAGGACAGGCTGCAAAGAAATACAGAGAAACCCTATCTTGATCTTTAATAACCAAAAACTAAACAGAACAAAAACTTTAAAAAAAAAAAAAATGTGATCACTCATGTGATTACGAGGGGTCAGGGAGGGTAAGGTATTCTCAAAAACAAGTCAAGGTCATGGGTCAGGGAAGGTAAGACCCCAGGAAACAGAGCTACTAAACTCTCACAGTAAACTTTCTCTCTCTCTCTCTCTCTCTCTCTCTCTCTCTCTCTCTCTCTCTCTCTCTCTCTCTCTCTCTCTCTCTCTCTCTCTCTCTCTCTCTCTCTCTCTCTCTCTCTCTCTTTCTCTTTCTCTCTCTTTCTCTCTCTCTCTCTCTCTCTCTCTCTCTCTCTCTCTCTCTCTCTCTCTCTCTCTCTCCTCACACACACACACACACACACACACACATCCTATATCAGGATTCTTTTGTTTTGCTGTGTTTTTTGAGGCAAGGTTTCTCTGTAGCTTTAAACCCTGTCATGTAACTCACTCTGTAGACCAGGTTGGTCTCAAACTCACAGAGATCCACCTACCTCTGCTTCCCTAGTGCTGGGATTAAAGGTGTGCACCACCACCACCTAGCTATATCAGGATTCTTAATTTTGTTCATTGATCTGCATTCCCATTTATTTAATTATTTATCTATCTATTTATTTTTGAAACAGAGTTTTTCTGTGTAGTCTTGGTTGTTCTAGAAGTCACTCTGTAGTCCAGGCAGGCTAGTTTCACCTACCTCTGCAACACCATAGCCTAGTTTTCTTTCTTTCTTTTTCTTTTCTTTTCTTTTTGCAGGGGAGGTGGGTAGTTTCCAAGACAGGGTTTGTCTATATAGCCCTGACCATCCTAGAACTCGCTATATGGTAGAACTGGCTGTATAGACCAGGCTGGTCTCAAACTCAGAGATTTGCCAGACTCTACCTCCTAAGTGTTGGGATAAAAGGCTTCCGGCACCAGCTGCATTTCCAATCTTGTGACAGCCTCCCTAACTTGATTACAATAGTCTTGTTATATGTTGAAATCAAGCATGAAAAATTCAAATTGGTTTCCCTTTTCAAGATTATTTTGCCTATATGTCTTAAGGTCATCTTGCTGGGCTGGAGAGATAGTTCAGCCGTTAAAGGCTAGGCTCACAACCAAAATTATAAGATCATCTTGCCAACTGTGGAAAACCAAACAAAAAACATAGTGTCTTAGTTTCTATTGCTGTGAAGAGATAGCATGGCCTTGGCTGTACGCGCCCAACCTCGCAACTCCAGGAAGATCTTCTTCATGCAGTTTATTCAGGATCATTGAACAAGCTTCTTCTGCTCCGGAGAAACACCCGCACAGGCTTAAATCCCCTTGCGCTGACCAACCCCAGTGAGCCACGTGGACCCTGCAGATAGGCTGCTCTAATGCTGAAGCAGACAGGCTGAACAGGCTTAACCAAATAAGGACTTGTTTACGCCAAAGAGCGCTCACCATCGGTAAGGTGGAAGGTGGAAGCCAGTGCCATCTTTAAGGCGCGGCACTTTGAAGCTCTCTACACTTGGCAGCTCTTATAAAGAAAACATTTAATTGGACTGGCTTACAGTTTCAGTGGTTCAGTCCATTATCATCATGGTGGGGAGCATGGCAGACATGGTACTGGAGGGGTAGCTGAGAGTCTTACATCTTGCAAGCTACAGAAGAGAGAATTATGACACTGAGTAAAGTTTAAGCAAAACAGCTCAAAGCCTGCCTCCACAGTGACATACTTCCTCCAACACGGCCACACCTATGCCAACAAAGCCAGCCTCCCAATAGTGCCACTCCATTTGAAAGGCATTTTTCTTTCAAACTACCACACATAGCTACTAATTGTTTTTTTTTGGAGACAGGATCTCACTACATAGTAACTCTGGCTGTCCTGGAACTCACTATGTAGACAAGGCTGGCTTCAAATTCACAGGGATCTGCCTGCCTCTCCCAAGTGCTAGAATTAAAGGCTGTGCCACTACGTCTGCCCATAGCTATGATTTTTAAAAATTTAAAAATTGTTGCTGTTTGTGTATAAGTGTCTTTTTCTGCATGTTTGTCTATGTAACATGTGTGTGCGGGTGCCCTCAGAGGTCAGAAGAGGGCACTGGATCACCTGAAACAGAAGTTAAAGATGGTTGAGTCACCATATAAGTGTTGGGAACCCCACCAGAGTCCTCTCTCCAAGAGCAGCAAGGATTCTGAACTGCTGAGCCAGTTTTCCTGCCTTACAGCTATGATCTAATAGGGTTTTCACGAATTTATAATTTCATTTGGAAAGACTTACCATTTATAGTATTGCTCTCTAATTTACAGGCATAGAATCCCTTTTGTTCTAGAATATTCTCTAGGACAACATTCCTAGTGTTTGAGAACCAGCCCTGAGCTGCCACAAGAAGGAGAGACAGAGACAGCCAGGGGTGAGAACTTATTTGGGACCAATAGAAGTGTGTCCCGGGCACAACAAAGCCATTATATCTTGGCAATTTGAGAAAGATGGGAAGGCCTGCTTATGAATCTGCATAAGTGATTTCACCCTCACTGGGCTGTATTTGATTTATGGTAACATAAGGCACATTCCCACATGTACAGTCCATTTGTAGTGTCCCACACCATTCTGACAGTTTAGGCTGTTTATGCTTTTCTGGGAAATAGAGCAGAGAAACCCAAATATCCAGGAGGCTACAGTCATGCCACACAACATCCATATACCTCTCCATTTAGATTTTTAATATCTGTGACACTTTGTTTTACAATACAAATCTTATCCCTCCTCTTTAAATCAGCCCTAGAGAGTCTTCCATGTGCACTTGAGAAGGATATGCATTCTGCTCTTGTTGCGTGTGCCTGATACTGTGATGTGTGTTCTCTCTTTCTTTGATCATTTATTTGCCTAGAGTTTGTGACAAGGGCTGAAATTGGAGTACTGATGTTTTCCACAAGTATCATTGTCTTGTCTAGTTCTTACTTCGGTACTGTTAGCTTTTTATTTTATATATATAATAAGTATTATATATATATGTATATAATAAATATTTGTTGTTGTTGTTGTTTCGAGACAGGGTTTCTCTGTGTAACAGCCCTAGCCATCCTGGAACTAGCTCTGTAGACCAGGCTGGCCTCGAACTCACAGAGATCCTCCTGCCTCTGCCTCTGCCTCCTGAGTGCTGGGATTAAAGGTGTGTGCCACCAATGCCCGACCAGAGTTCTGTTTACCTGACATACTAAGCCATTTATCATTACACTATGTTCTTATTATCGTCAGATGTTATTTGCCTGATATTATCAATTATAGTCAATTCACCTCTGTTCTGGGTAAGGTTTAAACGACACAACCTTTTCCTTTTAGTGTATTTGTGCTTAAAAGCTGAAAACTATCTCTAAGCATATCGTTAGACGTTTTGGTGGGGATGCTGGGCATTAAGCTCAGGGCCTTGTACTTGGTGGGCATATATTCTACCACAGAGCTACACCACCCCAGCCCAGTGAGGTTGTTGAAAATAGTGTCAGGTGTGGAGGCACATTTTTTAAATCCAGAACTTGATATACAGAGGCAGGGATCTCTGTGGGTTCCAGACCAGCCTAGTGCACATAGTGAGTTCTAGGCCAGCCCTGTCTCAAAAAAAAAAAAAAAAGCTGGGTCATAGTGCTGAACGTCTGTAATTCCAGCTCTTGGGAAGCAGAGGGAGGCAGATCTCTGTGAGTTTGAGGCCAGCCTGGTATACAAAGCAAGTTCCAGGACAGCCAGAGCTATTACACAGAGAAACCCTGTCTTGAGAAGAGAGAGAGAAGGGAAAAGGTATTATCACATTTTGGCTTTGACTGTTCAGTCTATTTACCCTTAGCACAAGTTTTTGTCTGCAGTTTTCCCGCTTGTTTTCTGTCTAATTTGCTCCATTTCTATTTCTCCATTGTTGCTTTCTTTTGTTTTAAATAATTTTCTCATATACTTTCTAATTGCTGTTATTTCCTTTTTTAATCTTTTATTTATTCTTTGATAATTTCATACATGTACACATTTTTATTATATTTCCAATTGGATTAGTTTTTGGGGACTACAATTAACATCTTTTTAAAAGTTAAATTATTCTTTTATTTTTGAGCTTATAATACAGTCACATCATATTTCACTTCTCTTTCGTCTTTCCAAACACTCCCATATACCCCCTTGCTTTCCTTTAGATTAATGACTTTTTTCACTTATTGTTATAACATGCTAATAAGCACACATATACCTTCCTAACTATAACCTGTTCACTCTGTAAAGTGTTACTCACATGTATGTTTTCAGGGCTGACCATTTGGTATTGGGTAACAAACTGATGTGATTTTTCCCTGCTCTTAGCACTCCTTAGTTCTTCCTGTAGAGTTGAGGTCTTTAGCACACACCACCACCCCTCTAACTCCCCCCCCCCCACTTTGGCATATCAACTGGTGTCATCCTTGTTCAGCTCATGTTGGTGAGACTTTATGGGTATGTAGTTCTGACATTACCAGGAAGCATGGTCTCAGAGCAAAACTCTGGTCCTCTGGTTCTTATTTTCCTTTTTTTTTTTTTTTTTTTTTTCTTTTTCCTTTTTTAGGTTTTTTGAGGCAGTGTTTCACTTTGTATCCCTGACTGTCCTTGAATTCCCTCTGTAGACCAGGCTGGCCTCCAATTCACAGGTCTGCCTGCCTCGGTGCTGACATTAAAATTGTGCACCACCTCCACTTACTATAATTCTGCATTCTGATTGGTTGTGGTTTTCTGTATTTGTCTCCATCTGTTGCAAAGAGAAGTTTCCTTGATAGGGTGTACAATTAACACCTTAATTTAAAAAATAACTCAGAGGGCTGGGTGTGCTGGCACATGCCTTTAATCCCAGCATTTGTGGGGCAGAGGTAGGCAGATCTGTGAGTTGGAGGCCAGCCTGGGCTACAGATCAAGTTCTACAACAGTCAGGGATACAAAGTGAAACCCTACCCTGCCTCAAGGGCAAAAGCAAAAACCAGGCAAACAGGGACAACAATTCATGGTTACAGCTGTAACTCAATAGTAAGGCATTTATTTACCTAGCATCTCCGGGTTCAATCCCCAGAATGCGAAAGAGAAGACAAACAAACAAATAAATGCCTGAATCACATTTAAACCAATTTCGTTTTAGTAGAAATGATTGTTTTATGAAGTTGTTTCTCACATGCTAAGAAGAGTTACAAATATTACACTCACCTTTACATTGATGGATTACCCTTTACTCTGTACATCATAAATTTCTTGTAAAATAAAATTTCTCAAATATTGAAATTATGTCTGCTTTACTTCACTTTTTCATTTTCAGTGGTTTTTATACAGTAATTATCTAAAGCCAAGTAGCTTAGTGGAAGGACTAATGGGCTTTTATCAGAAGGCTGAGAATCCACTAATGGCTTTTAGCCCTAAAACTGGTTTTGTAATCCGGATTAAGCCCTTCCGTTGCTGTGCAGGCTTCAGTTTCCTTGCATCACTAGTGGAGAGAATGCATCTGGCAGTGATTGACTGCTGATTTCATTGGTATACTTCCCCAGGCACACCACCACAGGCCAAGAGGCTTTTGTAATTCTAGTCTTGAGAAGATCATGTCCCGAAAGAAGGTCAAAAGCTTTATAATATTGTCAACTCATAACCACCAACAAAGATAAAAATAATTATGATTAAATAAAAAATCTGAAAGCTACTTCAGAAGACCTACTGCAGTCCTTCATCTCTCAAGTTGCTTTCTGGGTACCTTTCAATGAAAAAAATGCAACTCAAAGAAATACTCTCAACAATATAATAAATACCCAGTCCTAGGTGAATTCATTTTAAAAGAGAGTTTTTACACGGGGTTGAGACTAAATGATTCTCCCGAACAGATGTAATATGCTGTCTTAATCTCCATTTCAATGGACCTAACGTTGACTCTCCTTATTAGGTGTTAGGCTTTGGGTGGCGCGGCCCAGGATAGTCCTGAACACACAAAGTTCCTGCATCAGCTTCTTGAGTGATTTTAATGGGCCAGATATTGACTTTTAAGGGACAGGACTGATATCATCTAGCACCTCGCCTGCAACCTAGTGACCTAGATCTATTCAGGGTTAGCAGGGTAATTAAGCTGTGAAGCAGTTACACTTGCCTAGTGCTCAAAGTCCTGGCTCTGATCAGGAGTGCTGAAAAAAAAAAAAGAAAGGAAAGAAGGAAGGAAGGAAGGGAGGGAGGGAGGGAGGGAGGGAGGGAGGGAGGGAGGGAGGGAGGGAGGGAGGAAGGAAGGAAGGAAGGAAGGAAGGAAGGAAGGAAGGAAGGAAGGAAGAAGTCTTGTGTGCTGGAATGGGTGCCTGTCTTGTCATTCCAGCTGGCAGATGACGGCTCAGAGAGAGAAACTGATACAATGCCACTGAGGTTCTACCACATTCAACAACAAAAGCTAAAAAGCATAGAAAGGAGAAGGAAGGTGGAAAAAAGAAAGAGGTGGGAGAGGGGGAAAGGGGGACACTTAGAATTTTAAAAGGGACACAGTTTACACTCTGGAAGTTCATTATGTTTCATTATTCAGAAGATGACCTTTGTTTGGCCTTTTACTCCTGTCCAGGTTGGAAGCATATTTCAGAATGGGGTGTTTTTGTTTTTTGACTTCTGAGGCCACCGTGTTCCCTATGATTAGTAGATGACCTGGTTAGCACTTGGGCATAATTCAGCTATGAAGCGATTCCCATTCTGAAGAGCTCACATTGTCCTGCTCAGTCCCGGGGAAATGCAGCTAGCTAGACTGACAGCAATGTTAATTACTGCAGAATTTTCCATAGTAGGCTGGGCGAGTAGCTCAGTGCTTGCCTAGCAGGCAAAGGTCCTTGGCTTCAGTCCCCTATCTTTGAAACCACACCAAATAAATGTTCATACGATCCTATATTTTTCAGTGGATGGCTAGCCTTCTCTCTGCTAGCTACTCAAAACATCTCTTTTAACCACAGAGGAGGAAGGGAAGCTGAGTTTGCACCTTTACACTTGCAAGCAGCTTCCCATTGGACCCTTTCCTTCTTAAGCTCAAGCAAACTGTCCATTCATGAGTGGTCTGCAATCTCATTAGCAAACTGCATATGACGTTTTCACGTCTCACCTTGACTCAGAGAGACAACAGCAAACCTGGCTTCAATATAAACAGACCAAAACTCCTACGCTCCCACGGACTTCCAAGATCCAAGTAAGAAATCACAGGAATCCCGCCATGCCATCCTGACATAACTTGTGTGAACCGTGGTTTTGGGTTTTTTGCTTGTTTGCTTTTTAAGAGGCAGCTTTCAGTGCCCGGACACAAAGCACAGTATCTTCTTTTCATAGTGGTGTCTTCGATACAACCCAATCTGCAACACCGATTAAATTACAATAGTACTAGGACAGTTAGTTGCTTTTCCCCAATTGGCCTGTTTTGGGCGGTTGGTAGAGGACCTGCTCCAACCAGAGATTTGTGATGTGTAAACAGAATTCTATTAGGGGCGCTGCTTAGTTTGTTCTAGTTCTTGAATTCCAGTTCACGAAGTGAGTTTCTTCGCAGTAACAGTCCATCAGCCCCGATCATCATTTCCTTCCTCAGCAGAGCAGCAAGCATATTTGTAGCCTCCTCCGACTTGTTTGTGGAATCTCGCCTTCCTCCTCCGTCCCTCGGCAGCCTTACACAACATTCCACAGGAGGGAAATTCAAGTCTTTCTAAAGGACAGGGTACTGTTTACAGGCTCAGGCTGCTAGCCCTGGGGGTGACTGGAGTCAAATGTAAACCTGGCGTTTATCGCTTATCGCTTGCAGTCAAACACGTTGTGCAACCGGGAGCAGTGGGCACTGTGCGAAAGGTTGCTCAGGCAGCAGCCCCAGGTTCAGGAACGGGCAGCTCTTCACTGCGGGCTGTGTGTATGACCAAGATGCTGGAGGTCACCGGTGATGGAAAGGCCAGCTGGCCAATGAGGAACCAGAAGGAGGGGAAACAGTTCTTGGCAAACATTGCAATGCAGGACGGAATGTCTGAGGGAAAGTTGTTTTGTGACCTTTATTGTTTCCCATGAAAACTCTCTCTTGCACGAAGTCGCTGTAATTTCTGGCTATATTGGTTTATTGGGAACCATAACATTTTTTCCGGAAAAGACATTTTTTTTTCTTTTGTTCCTTGAGACAAGATCTCATGTAGTCTAGGGAGTATACCTGAGAACTTAGAATGACCTTGAACTCTTGATCTTGCCTTCATCTTCATTACTGGCATGTTCCAACATACCCAGATAACAACTAGTTTTCTTTTGGTGATATGTTTAGTTATTAAAGATAACACCATCAAGCAGGTATGCTGTGCAATCCAACGCTGAGTCTGAGCTGGGAAGTCTGTGAAACAGAAGCCATCCTGGACCACACAGTAAAAATGTTGTAAAAGACAAAACAGCTAGGCGTTGGTGGCCAACGCCTTTAGACCCAGCACTCGGGAGGCAGAGGCAGAGGCAGAGGCAGAGGCAGAGGCAGGAGTATCTCTGTGCTGTGAGTTCGAGGCCAACCTGGTCCACAGAGCTAGTTCCAGGAGAGGTTCCAAAGCAACACGGAGTAACCCCGTCTCAAAAAAACAAAAACAAACAAACAAACAAACCAGAAGAAAATTTCTGTTCTGTAGAAAATTAGGAAAATAAGACATAGGGAGGAAACATTTATAATCCATTTTGCTAAGAACTAGATATAATTGAGGTCATCACGTGTTTGTAAGTTTTGGTCACATGAGTTTCAGTAACCTATAGTCTTTTTCTCGTTAGCCATATTTTAAGCAATTAAACAATATCCCATTCATCATATTTCACTTTAATCATTCCCACAAATAGATGGCTGCCATTTTTTATATATAACACCAAAATAAACATAATTGAAATATAGCTTCCCAGAAAACTTATATAAAAGTATATTTGGAGTCAGGCTTGATGGTGAATGTCCATAATCCCATACTTCAGAGTAGGAGGTGTAAGCAGCAGGATCAGGAAGCAGTTCCAAGTTAGCCTTGGCTACATAGCAATTTTAAGGCCAGACAGGGTAATATGAGATTCCCCCATCTCAAAAAATACACAAATAACCAAGTATATAAGAATAGCTCAAAGAATGATACCAGATAAACAGCTGAGTGATCACGCTGAACTCACAAATAAAACATTGCCCGAGACTTAGCAGCCTGCAGGTTGCTTCCCCCTCACACATCCTGTTTTCTTTCTCCACAGCAATAACTCATTTTCCAGATTTAGTTTCCCTTAGGTTAGAATTTGATTGCGATGATAGGGATCGAGAGAAGGCTGGAGGCTAAGAGTGAATAGTGCTCTGCAGAGGACTTGAGTTTTGGTCCCAGCATCCACACGGAGCAGCTCACAACGCCTATAACTCAGTTCTAGGTGTGACGGTTTGAATGTAATTGGCCCCCATAGGCCCATAGGGAGTGGCACTGTTAGGAGGTGTGGCCTTGTTGCAGTTGGTGTAATATTGTTTGTGGATGTCACCACCATAGGTGGGCTTTGAGGTTTCAGATGCTCAAGCGAGGCCCACTGTGTCTCAGTGTCTTCCTGCTTGCTGCCTGTGGACCCAGGCAGAGAATTCTCAACTCCTTTTCCAACACTGTATCAACCTCCATTCCACCATGCTTTCCCACCATGATGATAATGGACTAAATCTCTAAACTGTAAGCCAACCTCAATTAAATGTTTTCTTTTATGAGTTGTCATGGTATGGTGTCTCTTCACAGCAATAGAACACTGACTAAGACACAGGGGATCCAACTTTCTCTCAGAGCCTTTGCAAGTACCCAGACTCATGTGCACAAACCTACACTCAGACACATACACCTATTTATAATTAAAAGCAAAATAAACAATTTAATAGTGATGGTACGTGACTTGCATGTTTGTCAAGCTAGTTTTCTGAGGTTTGTGGGAGGCACTGGCTTCTACTTGTACTCCAAAAATTATCAGGCTTGACTCACCCACATAGGCAGGGGCCCCACAGACCAGGAAGCCACTGTCCGGTCTGGAGGTGTGCTCTGCAGTGGCAGTCTGTCGCACAAAGGTATTAGGAGTTAGTTCTGAAAATCTGTAGCCTAGAATGGTATCTGTCTGGGTCTGGTTTTCCTGTGTAAGGTCACTGTCCTGGCTGCTTTTGTGTGTGTGTGTGTGTGTGTGTGTGTGTCAACTTGACACAAGCTAGAATCATCAGAGGAAGGAGCCTCAATTGAGGAAATGCTTACATGAGATCCAGCTATAAGGCATTTTCTCATTTGGTGATCAATGGGGGTGAGCCCAGCCTGTAGTGGGTGATGCCATTCCTGGGCTACAAGTCCTGGGTTCTATAAGAAAGCAGGCTGAGCAAGCCAGTGAGCAGCTCCTCTCCATGGCCTCTGCATCAGCTCCTGCCTCCAGGATCCTGTCCTGTTTGAGTTTCTGTCCTGACTTCCTTCATTGATGAACAATGCAGAGATATAAGCCAAACTCTTTCCTCCCCAACGTGCTTGTTTAAAAGTAAACAAGCCTGTTTAAAAAATAAAATAAAAATGTAAATAAATAAGAATAAGAGGTTGAAGTTAGTCTGGGTTGTATAAATAGATTGCATCTCAAACAACAACCAAGCAAACAACAGCAACAATAATAAGTGAGCTGAGGCATAACTCAGTGGTAGAACACATGCTTAACATACACAAGAAGGCAGAAGTAGGCAAATCTCTGTGAGTTTGAGGTCAGCCTAGTATACAGAGTGAGTTCCAGGACAGCCAGGGCTACACAGAGAAACCCTTTCTTGAAAAACAAAGAAAGCTGAAGGGCCAATAGGTAGGTAAGGGGTATTGTCAGGATTTCCGGGGACAGAAAGGAAGAGAAGGGATAAAGGCATGCAGAAGATGCCAGGACACATGGAGAGGAAATAGGAGGTGCAAGATGGAAGAGAAATAATGTCACGTAGTTGAACGGAGATTAATATGAATGGACTAATTTAAGTTATGAGTTAGTTAGGAAAACAATAATAAAAGAGTTAGTTAGGAACAAGCCTAAACTATAGGCCTTGCTTTCATAATTAAGAAGTCCCCTTGTCATTATTTGGGAGCTGGCTGGTGGGACAGAAAAAGAATCTTTACATACCACCCTACACTAGGGTTGGCAGCCCAAGAATAGTGTAAGATTTCGGCACCAGCTGCTCGGCTCCAAGGATTGACTTATGGCATAAGGAAATGAAGAAAAGACAGACACATGGATAAGCTGGGATCAGGTGGGTTGTGCTCACTCTGTGGAGGGCACGAACCACAACCCAGAAACTCCCCACCAGATTCATTTTCTGCATCTGAATAGAGGTGAGTTTATTGTGTACAGCTGAACAAGGAGGCAGGTTTGGCTAATCTCAGTAGGAGGTCTTGTAGGCGAGCAGTCTCAGATGGCAGTCATGGGAGGAGGAAACAGTGAGTGACAGTTTTTGCACACACTGGTCAGTCCTCCATAAACACTTACTCATGGTTGGGAGGAAGGCTTTGCCCTGCCTCTGAGCCTCACCCGGAGAAGGTGAGTCTGGGGCATTGGGATCCTTGACATGCCTGTGACTGGGTCAGCAGTACACATTCACCCAGGGCTTCCTCCCCTTCCCACAGCAGTGTGAGAGCCTAGCACAGAGGCTGGTAGCATCCACTTAGGAATCCCCAGTACACAGCTATGTTTGGCTGGAGGGGAATGGGAAAACCCAGTTCCTTACCCTACTATGAATTTGAATTATTAATATCTGAGGAAAAAATACACTTCAAGAAGTGCATGTCTTTGGGGCTGGAGAGATGGCTCAGCGGTTAAGAGCACTGGCTGCTCTTCTCGAGGACCTGGGTTCAATTCCCAGCAACCACATGACAGCTTATAACTGCCTGTAACTCAACTCAAGTTCCAGAGGATCCAACACCCTCACACAGACATAGATGCAGGCAAAACGCCAACCGATATACATCAAATAAAAAGAAATAAATCATTAAAATTTAAAAAAAAAAAAAAGAAGAAGGGCATGCCTTTAACCCCAGCACTCAGAAGGCAGAGGCAGGCTGATCTCTGTGAGTTCAAGACCAGCCAGGTCTACAGAGTTAGTTCCAGGACAGGTTCCAAAACAATACAGAGAAACCCTGTCTTGAAAAACCAAAAAAGAAAAAAAAAGAAAAAAAAAAAAAAAAGAAAAAAGAAAGTCACTGGGCTGGAGAGATGGTGGAGAGATGGTTAACAGTACTGATTGCTCTTCTAGAGGGCCCAGGTTCAATTCCCAACAACCCACATGGCGCTTCACACTTGTCTGTAACTCTAAGATCTGACACTCCATGCAAACATGCACACAAGCAAAACACCAATGCTCATAAAATAAAAATAAAAAACAAAGTGAACCACCTTAATTATTTCATATTGTAGCAGATCCTCATTGACTATCGGTGAAAAGCAAAATCTAGGTGGAAGATGGCTGCAGCCTGCAGGCACAAGCTGAGGCTGAGTTTCATTACTCTGTCAGGAACAGTCTCCTCTTCCCAGACTTTTCTGCTGTTCTCTTTGGTTCAGTGCTGGAGTCTCTGGGCCTTGTGTTACCCAGGGCAACCACTCTATCTAGAGAAAAAAGCACACCATCCCCAGACCTTTTCTTATCAGTTTTTTTTTCTTTTTTCCCAAACAGGGTTTCTTTGTGTAACAGCCCTAGCTGTCTAGATACTAGCTTTGTAGACCAGGCTGGCCTCAAACTCACAGAGATCCATCTGACTCTACCTCCCGGAATGCTGGGATTAAAGGTATGTGCCACCACCATCTGATTCTTCTTAGGTTTTGACTTGTGAGCTTGTCTGTGACCTTGACAGCTGAAATTCTTCTGCATCTAACCATTGGCCTGCATAATACTGATTACACAATAATTATCTTTGCATCAGGAGTCAGGACGCCTACAGGCACTTAAAAAGAAGGGAAGTTCAGAAAAGAAGTGGTTCAGAAATAAGATAAAAATAGAAATAGGAAACCCAGTCAGAAGATGGTCATTAGCAGTCTGGGAGACACAGGCCTTACTCAACTCACCTGTAGTTAGTGTAGCTTGGGAGACAAATAAGAAAACAACTGTTGGAAACTAAACCTGAGGTTGTAGCAGACTTACCTGCTGCCTACTATGGGAAAAGCATTTTCTCTAGCACACATTCAGAAGCCCTGAAATAGTTATTGCTGAAGCTAGATCCCATCCGACATTTTTCTTCTAGCTTTTTTTGTCTCTTCTTTGTATACTCAGGCTGTCAGAAGTTTATCTTGTGTAACGAATCCAGCAATGATGACTAAGGATATTATTATACACTTCAATAATGAACATGTTTACAATCTTATAAACAGTGGATAATACTGCCAGTCATGATGGCTCGTGTTTTTAATCCCAGCACTTGGGAGGCAGAGGCAAGAAGATCTCAATAAACTCAAAGCTGGCCTGGTTCTTCATAGTTAGTTCCAGGCCTGCCAGGGTTGTGTGCTAAGATCCTGTCTCAAAATACTTTATTTTTTAATGATATTTAATCTAGAGAAATTTGAAAAGATGAATTAATTGGAAAATGTCAAATACTTTGCAAACATATTAGGAACATTTTATTGTAGTGATGATGAATAAAGGGAAAGAATCAAATAGCAAACAAAATTACTATTAAAATAATGTTTTCAACAAAAATTGCATATTCAAATTCTGTTAAATGAATCCTCAGTGATCAATGCTTTGAGTGAATTTCTTTTTCTACAATGTGGGAAAATGTCAGATTAATCTAAAAAATATGGAGAAACACTTCAAAGATACAGCAAACCCCTTTTATTTTGTGGAAGTAATGTTCACAAAGAAAATAATTAATAAGCAATAATAAGAAAGTGGTAGGGAGCCAGGCACACACCTTTAATCCCAGCACTCAGGATGCAGAAGCAGGTGGATCTCTGTGAGTTCGAGGCCAGCCTGGTTTACAGAGTTCCAGTACAGGCTCCAAAGCAATACAGAGAAACCCTGTCTAAAAAAACAAAAAACAAACAAACAAACAAAAAAGGGGGCTAGGGAGATGGCTCAGCTGGTAAAGTGCATATGTGTCTTGTAATCACCAGGACCCGAGTTTGATCCCTAGCCCCCAAGGGCATGGTGGTATAAAGTTGTAATATAACTCGGGGGAGGAGGAGTCAAGAGATTCCTGGGCTCACTGCCAGCCAATCTCCCCTAATCAGTGAGTTCCAGGCTCAGTGAGAGAGGCTTTCCTAAAAGAAAAAAGAGAAAGGGAAATAAACAAAAAAAAGTAAATAGCGCTTAAAGAATAATATCTTAGGTTGGCCTTTGGTTTTCACACATGCATACACGTTCATGTACACATATACATACACCCACACACATACACATACACAAACACATACACCCACACACATACACACACACACAAATACACACACACACAATACACATACACACATACACCCACACCCATACACAAATACACACACACCCACACCCATACACACACACACACACACACACACACACACACACATACACCCACACACATACACATACATATATACATACACAAATACATCCAGCCAGATGTTTAATCCCAGCACTTGGGAGGTTGAAGAGTCAGATATCTGTGAGTTTAAGGTCAGACTGGTCTACATATGAAGTAGACAGCCAAGACTCTATAAATAAAGAGCCTGTCTCAAAAACAAACATAAAACAAACACATACACCCATAGACACATTCACAAACATACACTTATATACCCCATAGGCATACATATATACACATACACCCACATATACATATACCCATAATACATATACACACATATGCACACATACATCTACATACATGCACACATAAACACATCCATATCCACATATATCCACAGATACACACAATATACATACACACATGCATATCCATATATATCTACATACACACATCTACCCACATATGTATTGGGGTTCTCTAGAGGAAGGGAACTTATAGAATGAATACATACACACACACACACACACACACACACACACACACACACAGGATTTATTAGAGTGACTTACAGGCTGAGGTGCAGCTAATCCAACAATGGCTGCCTATGAATGGAAGATCAAAGAATCCAGTAGTTACCATGAGGCTGGATGTCTCAGTTGTTCTTCAGTATAAACTGGATCCCTGAAGAAGGAGGCTCTAATGTCAGTGCAGGAATGGACTTGCTAGCAAGGTGAGAGCCTGTAGGCAAAAAGAGAAGCTTCCTTCTTCTACCTATGCAATATGGCATGTGCACACAGGTAACACACACACATACACACACACACAAAATAAATAAAAATATAATTTTTCAAAAGTGGAAGAATATAAATTAAGATGTTAGTTATGTTATTGTTATAGTATGCTTTTATTTTTTCCTCTAATTTTCTTACAATAAGCATACTATCACTTTAAAGTCATAAGTAAAAAGATACATGTCATAGGGTGGTAGTGGCACACACCTTTCATCCCAGTGTTCGGCAGGCAGATCTCTTAAGTTTGAGGTCAGCCTTATCTATATAGTGAGTTCCAGGACAGCTAGGACTACACAGAGAGACCCTGTCTGAAAAAACAAAAAACAAAAACAAACAAACAAATAAAAAAGACGGGTGTCAAAAGATAGCATTCATTAACTTTCATAGAACATGCCATTCTAATCATTTCCTTATAAGGCTTTTGTGTTTGGCTTCCTAGGAAACCTTGCTTCTCAGAAGCAAGCGCTGATACTGAAATTAAAAGCTGGACCAGTAGATTACAGTTTTCTGGGGGAGAGGAGACAGAAGAGAAGGCAATGAAATTCTTGCCTGACAGGAATTTACTCCATGTCATCTACACAGGCATGGGGCATATGCATGGGACATGCACGCAGTCCACTGGGAGAAGGAATGGGATGCACAAAAGCATGGGCTTCTTTAAGAGTCTCCTAAAACTATAAGTTCTGAAGCTGAAGCTGCCGCTTAAGATAAAGCTTTCCATGGCCTGTTTCTCCTCTTCTTCCTTCTTTGAGACTGGGTCTCACTTAGCTCAGGATGGCCAAAAAATTATTTATTTTATGTACATTGGTGTATATGTCTGTATGAGGGTGTCAGATCCTCTGGAACTGGAGTTACAAGTGGCTGTGAGATGCCACATGGGTACTGGGAATTGAACCCAGGTTCTCTGGAAGAGCAGACAGTACTCTTAACTGCTGAGCCATCTCTCCAGCCCCTGATCTTAAACTCTGTATATTTGGAGATGGCCTTGGACTTCTTTTCCTCCTCCTGCTACCTCCCAAGTGCTGGTATCACATGCCTGCCACCAGCCTGGGATTAAATCTCATGAGCATTTCTATTTGTAGAAGACAAACTTAAATTATTATTACCCTTTTCTCTTCTTTTTTGTTTTTGTTTTTTGAGACAGTGCTTCTCTGTGTGGTCATGGTCTTGGCTGTCCTGGAACTCACTCAGTAAACCAGGGTGGTCTCCTGAACTCACAGAGATCTGCAGGCCTCTACTTCCAGAGTGTTGGGAATAATGGAGTGTGCCACCATGCCCAGCTATAATTTTATTGTATTTATTTACCTTTTAAAGCAGAATGGCTTGAATGCTACATTCCCATCCACAAGACTCACTCACTGACTTAATATTGAGCCAGCTCTACAAGGCCTACAGAAATGTCCCAGGGTGTTGGTGGTGCATGCCTTTGACTCTAGCACTCTGGAAGCAGAGGCAGGAGGATCTCTGTGAGTTCCAGGCCAGTCTGGTCTACAGAGCAAGTTCCAGGCCAGTCTAAGCCAAACAATGAGACCCTACCTTGAACAAATCAACCAAGCAGAAACTTCTGGCCTGTTGTTTAATACTCTACTTTGGGAAAAAATGCTCTGTGGTAAATCCTCTATCAAATCTCTCCAACTTAAGGCATTACTTCTAGAAGACTAGTGTATGCAGAACTAACTACCAGGGATGGAAAAACATTTAATTTACAACAGTGCTTGTCAACCTGTGGGTGCAATACTTTTGGGGGTCAAATGACCATTTCACAGGGGTATTTTTCAGATATCCCACAAATATTAAACATTTACATTAGGATTCATAGTAGCAGCGAAATTACAGTTATGAAGCAGCAACAAAAATAATTTCATGGTTGGGGGTTACCACAACATGAGGAACTGTATTTAAGGGTCACAGCATTAGGAAGGTTGAGAACCACTGATTTAGAAGATGAAATTTAAGCTATTTAAACAAACAGTTTATTTAAAATATCAAAGTATAGCTCAGAACACTTTAGTAATAACACAGTTTGACTTGGCAAGGAATCCAGCTTGATATCTAAACACTTTAGACCACAAAGATAACAGCCTGTTACAATGTGTCTTAAAAACAATGTTCTAGCATCATGCTAAAATAAGTCAAATATGGGTCAGTGAGATGGCTGGTAAAGGTATTATTTGCTGCTAAGCCTGAGGACTTAAATTCAGAATGAGGGCTCTACATGGTGGAAGACAGAAATGGTTCCTACAAGTTGTCCTCTGATCTTTGCATCTGAAACATGAACACACACACACACACACACACACACACACACACACCCATCATATGAACTCCAGCTTTTCTTTGGAATTCTGAGACCAAAAAGTATGAATAAGAGTTGATCTCATATAAGTTCCTCAAACCTGTGTTAGGTTGGCCCCAACCCATGGTCTTCCTGCTTCAGCCTACTGAGTATTGGATGTAATAGCACCTATTTTATTTTTGGGGTTTTCTAGCTGGGGTTTCTTTGTGTAGCTTGGGAGCCTTCCACCAGTCTTTTGGAGGAAATGGGGCAAACCTGGCTGCGCCTCTCATTCACGTGCACATGGCAGGTGTATGTAACCTGGCCCTTTAAAACAAAAACTCTACACACTTCAGCTCCCTTTCCCAATGTTCCTCTGAAGGGGCAGACAGGACTTTTCCTGCCTCCCTCTTCTCTCTATCTATCTCCCTCTCTTTCCCTTCTCCATTCTTCCTTCCCTTTCTCCATTCCCTTCCTTTTCTTTTTATTTTTTATTTATCTTTTTAAAAAATTTTATGTGTATTTTACATATCTATCCCAGTTCCATCTCTCTCCCTCCCTCCCTCTTTCCCTCTCTTCCATCCTCCCATGCCTCTCCTCCCCTCCCATCCCCCCCACTCCACATGTAGGGTGATGCCTTCCAGGAGGGGTCATCTAAATTTGTCAAGTCATTTGGAGTAGGGACTAGGCCTTCCCTCCTGCCTCTAGGTTAAGGGAGTATCCCTCCATGGGGAATGTGCTCCCAAAGTCCTTTTGTGCATCAGGGATACATCCTGGTTCCACTGTCCCAGGTCCCTTACACTACCCAGGCCTTCCAGCTGAGACCCATATTCAGGGGGTCTGAGTTCCCTTCCTTTTCTAATAAAATTTCTCACTTAAGCTCTGTCTGACTGGCATATTTGCCCCTCTCCCACCATGAAATCCGCCAAGGTCTCCCTTGCCCAATATTGTAACACTTAAGTTATTGCTACACATGGTTAAAAGACTGCATTTTACTAAGTATGATGGTTATAAAAAGATTATTTGATATGAAAACACATTTTGGGCTACACTATAACACATGGCACCTTGCAATTTACAGAAAGTTTTTATTTTATATTCAAAATTATCCTTTAAAATAAACTACACCCATTCATTGTAACATTATTTTTTTGGACATAGGGTTTCATGAAGCACAGGCTAGCCTTGTTATATATAATATATAGCAGAGGATAACCTTGAATTTCTGGTCCTCTTGTTTGTACATCCCGAGTGCTGGGATTACTGCTGAGAGTCACAGCACTTACCTTTGTGTAGGGATATTGTGTGTGTGTGTGTGTGTGTGTGTGTGTGTGTGTGTGTGTGTGTGTGTGTGAGAGAGAGAGCAGCGCAGCTCCCCCCAACAGGGCTGCTCAGTCCTCTAACTTCCTGTCAGAAACTTGACTGAAGAGGCTTATTTTTTTTTCTTCCAATTTGTTTTGTTTTTTGAGAGGGGGTTTCTCTGTACATGGCTCTAACTAGAACTCGCTCTGTAGACCAGGCTATCCTTGAACTCACAGAGATCCACCTGCCTCTGCTTCCTGAGTGCTGGGACTAAAGGTGTGCACCACCACCACCTCCCAGGTCTGAAGAGGGGTTTAAAGATGTCTCATCATAGATGAGGAATTAAAAGCTCCAGGGTGAGGGAGCAGAGGATAGCTCCATATCTCCAACAGTAAGACCCTTGGCAGCCTGCCCGGGTGCGCAGAGCATGTGAACAATGAACTTGTACCTTTTAATATGATCACAGTCCGCTGGGTAACAGAATATGCCAGAATTTAGAGTCAAATGCCTGCAGCATGCTCATTTAACTCGTCTGCCCTGTGCTGATCATGGAAGAAACTGTCTATAGATGTTCTCTGGACTAACCCTTGATTGTGTGTAAACAAGAATTTTTTTTTGAGTCATAATTGGTCTCCAGATAATTAACTCATGGACTTTGGTGGTGAGATGCTTCCTCTGTTAGCAGCCTGAGATTTTGTTAACACTGAACCCACAGAAAAGCAGAGGAGGGAAATCTGCTCAGGGACAATATTATGACTCGATGTGCTTCTGAAACCAGTTTGGCTTGAAATGACTGTGTATTTGAACCAGTTTGACTTGCTTGCTTTCTTTTTTCTCTTTTTTTAACTATTTCACATTGGTCAGGAGTGGGCATCGACTTTAAATAGCTGCACTTTAATTTGCTGAGTTACAGAAGTTCTCTCATTTGCTGCTTGGTTCCTTAAATAGCTGCTGTTAATCTCATCCTTTCCACGTTCTCCCTGAGTGTTTCTATCACTGCTCAATAATCACGGGGCTGTTTGGACCCAGCTGCTGAAGGACCGTCTGAGGAACGGATTGGGCCAGATTTATTCTAGGAGGTGAGATTGAAATAGGAGTTGACTTAAGCAGAAAGCCAAAATTAAATCAGGCACAAAGAAAATGAAAAAGATGATTATGAAGTTTGTTTCTAAATTAAATATGAATCTGAAGCAAGCCATATTTCTTTCAGTCAAAGAAGGGCCAGCTGGCAGCTCTGTAGTTCTTTGCAATGTGGAAAATCAACTCAAAACCTTACTTCAGCTCTCTCCCTTCTTGATTCAAGGTACCCAAAGAACTTCCTCCTCCTGAAGGTCTTGTCAATAGGATAACAGATTCAGTTGTCAACACTACGGCCAAACTTGCCTGTCTTGTCTCTTCAGGCCTCCACTAGGAATCTCTTATGCTGGAACACATCTGTCTCTGGGGTGCCAGATTTAACCACCAAGCCATTTGAATAGAGTCCTTCATGGGATGGAGGCCAAGGAACGAGCTAGTTGGAGATGGAGCTTCTGAGGTTATTGGATCACTTGCAAGGATGCTGGCAGTCACATTTGTTACAAACATATTAGTCAACTGTTTTTGAATTTCTTTTCAATTGGGAAACTCAAGGACATTCTTTTTTTTTTTTTTTTTTTTTTTTATGCCGAGCATTTCATTCTCCACTGATCTCTTCCTGTAAGATGTTAAGAATGGTGTCCTGCCTCGAGTGAGTCAGAGGTCATGAGGCAGGACATCTTCCAAGTTTTTTGCATACAGCCACTAGACCTCCTCCCTGTGAGTCAGTCCACCTCTCAACAGAATGTACAGCTTGCCTGGAAAAGCATCTGTGGTTTAGACTCCCCAGAATCAGAACCAGAAAGACTCTGCTTGTGTGAGACCCAAAGCATGAACTGCCCAGAGCAAGCTTAGCTGGGACTGAGAAGGTCCTTGGAACATACAGACCTTTTAGTGCTAAAACTAGAAGCCTGAAGTGATTGATCAGCCTTCAATCCCTCTGCAGAGAAGAAACTAAAAGCCAGAAGGCACACTTGCCCATGCTAACACAAATTGTCATTGGCAGACCTAGGACTAGAGGCCAGATCCCAGGGTGATGGGGTTTGTGTTCTTTGTAATGCTAGAATGTTCTTGTATTTCAATAGGGCACTGTGCAGAACAGAGGCTTGTGTAGAAAATTCCTGGTTGCTTTCTGCATCCAGGGCCATGTTTATCACAGATACACTCATCCCTAATTAGCGATGGACCTCACTCAGGTACTCATTAACCGACGGTGAGATCAGGCTCTGGTTCTAGACTCTGAACAAAATAGTGTGAACAGGGAGCAGGAAGCTCAGGGAGTGATGACAACAGTGGGTAAGCAAACAGGACTGTGCAGGCTGTGAGGCTGAGTAGCGCCATGGAATATGGCATGGGGTGTAAACACCAAAGACAAGGAAGTATCATTTTCCTGTCCTCAGAGGAAAAGCATGGTGAACAGAAAAGCACTATAGTTCTGCTGACAAGAGAAGAAAGGCAACCATGGAGACACCCCCATGGGGTAACGGCCACGTACTGAGAAATGGTTTTCACCTGACATTCATGTGCATGCATTTTCTGCAGTCTGCCAGGGAACCCAGCAGTATCTTGTCCCTCCAGGTCTGAGGTCTGCTGTTAACTGTGTCAGTTTTCTCCCCTGGATACAGAGGTTTCCTAAAGTAGCAGGGATTCCCGTCCCTTAACCGAGCACCACTGAGTCTCTCAGATGCTGTGCCCGTGTTCAGTGTTCGGTCTGTTTGCCTGAAGAGGCACGGTGCCACGTGCACGAGGGAGCAGGCAAGGCATTAGAAATGTGACCCGCTGAGGATTAAAACTGGAGAAGTCTGTTGGCAGCCCCGGGTCGGGAACAAACTTTTTATAGTGCTTTGGCACTTGGTCTCTTTTATTTGGGAGCAAGTCCAAGGAAGTGATACGTCTAAAGGGAGTGGTGTAAACAGAATGGAAGTGACTAAGGTGTTTTGCCTCTTGTTTTGGGTGTTACTCCTCAAGTGGAAGTGGGGTACCTCCTTTTCCATCCCACCACACCTCTTCCTGCTGGTGACCTGAAACAGGTTACCCGTTCTGACTAACCCCTGAAAAGGCAGGCAGACAGAAACTGAGCTGACCTACTTTGCAGATACATGTGATGATGTCAATCAGCGAACTTAGGAGGCAGCTTTTCGGCTTTGTGTTGATGCCTGGACTGGGCATCAACTTTAGGGCAGTACTTAAAGAATGGAATCGTGTACTGAGTTGGGTGTAGTGGCGAACTCCAGCAATCCAGTGCTGGGGATGGAAGCAGGAAGTTCAGAGTCCTCTTCAGTAAGGTTGCGGCTAGCCTGGGCTACACAGCATTTGTTTCAGAACCTATTAACAGCATTAAAAAGAGTGGACTTGGGACGACCTAACACAAGACACAAGCACATAGGGCCTGGGGTATAGCTTAGGGGTAGGGCATTTGCTCAGCTTGCACCAGGCCCTGAGTTTGAATCTTAGCACTCGGGTGTGTATATGTGGGGGGAGGAGGGGGCGCGGGGTGGAGGAGTGAGGTGGGAAGACAGATGGAAAATGAATGGTGAGGTAAAGTGCAAGATAATGCAACCTGTACGCTGAGCCGGCACTTAAACAACAACAACAACAACAACAACAAAAACCCCACAAGGTATTTAATTTAGAATAGTTTTAGGTTTGCAGAAAGGCAGTGTGGAGCTGCTTTGATAGCATACTCCTGAAATTCCAGTTACTCCAGAGTCAGAGGCAAGGACCATTCTAAATTCAAGGCCAATGTAGGCAACTAAGGAGACTGTTTCTCAAAATGAGAAAGAGCTGGGTGGGCAGAGGCAGCGTGTGCACATGGCACTGCCTTCCCTCCCTAGCGCTAAAGGAAAAAAAAAAAAAAAAAAAAAAAAAGAAAAAAAGAAAGAAAAGAAAGAAAGGAAATTGTGATGAGATCTTAATTTTTCATACACCATCTGTCTGCTTGCTCTTTTGCTATCATCTCATGCTCCTATGGTGCCCTTGCCACCTTTGAACCGATGCTCAGACTTTGTTCAGATTTGCCCCCCTTCCATTGATGGTACCCCATTACATGGAGCCCTCGTGTCCTCAGGCATCATCTAGACCCGCAAGAGTGTGGTCCTTCGCCCACCCACTCAGAAAAGACGCCCCCTCCCCAATCACTCACGAGAAGCGTCTTGATGCAAACACATAAGGTCCTTTATATTCCAGTGCACTGGGGCCATCAGCCATACGCCATGCAGGGTAGAGGGCTGAGGACCCCAGGTACAGAATTGAGACAGCTTTTATAGGGTTACAACAAAGCCCACGCATTGTGAACCAATCACCTCATAGCATCCAGTGCGGACCAATTAATTTAAACTATCCAAGCCCGCACTTAGCCCAGGAAGTCTGCTTTGGCACAGGCTTCTGGGTGTGGCAACAAGGGTCATTTCCTGTGTTCATTCACTCACAGGCTGTCGTAAACATTAAAGTAGGTGACCGTCAGCTTGGGATTTAAGACTCCCAGCTTCCTGGGGTCACTGGAGAATTAGGCTAAATTTTTCTATCCTAACACAGCAAATGTTCAAGTTGCTCCCAGTCCTTGTTTTTGATGAGATTGGCAGTGTCTTAGTCAAGGGTCTCACTTTATTTACCCTCCCTCCCTCCCTCCCTTTCTTGGTGTCATTGAAGGTAGAACCCAGAGTCATTATGCATGGTGGGCAAAGGCTGCACCACTGCTCTTGTTTCATTCTGTTGCTGTGATAAAACCCCGACAAGAAGCAACTTAGAGGAGGAAGGGGTTGATTTCAGTTTACAATCCCAGATCACAGCTCATCATTGAGGGTACGCAAGCATGGACTGAAGGCTGGCCTTCATGCTATTCCACACATACCTCTAACCGAGGAATTAATTTTGCACCCAAACAAGTACAGCAGAGACCATGGAAGAGGTTGCTAGCTGGCTCACTTGCACACCCACTTATACTCAGCTAGCTTTCTTCTCCTTTTTCTCCTTTCTTTCTTTGTTTCTTTCTTCCTTCCTTCCTTCCTTCCTTTCTTTATTTTTGTTTGTTTGTTTTTCAAGACAGGGTTTCTCTGTATAGCCCTGCCTATCCTGGAACTCACTCTGTAGACCAGGAACTCAGAGATCCATTTGCCTCTTCCTTCCAAGTGATGAGATTTAAAGGCAGGAGCCACCACTGCCCAGCCTCTCTCTCTCTTTTTCTCAAATAATTTATTTATTTTTATTTTATATGCATTGGTGTTTTGCCTACCTTCATGTTTGTGTGAGGGTGTCAGGTCCCCCAGAACTGGAACTACAGAAGGTTGTAAGCTGCCATGTCGGTGCTGGGAACTGAACTCAGGACCTCCAGAACAGCCAGTGCTTTTAACTGCTGAGCCACCTCTCTAGCCCTCTCTTTCTCTTCCTTCTTTCCTTCTTTCCTCCTTTCCTTCCTTCCTTCCTTCCTTCTTTCTTCCTTTCTTTCGCCTTGCTGTCTCTGATGTTCTGGAACTCACAAAGATCCACCTGTTTCTGCTTCTCAAGTACTGGGACTAAAGGCATTAGCCACGTACTAGTAAAGCTAGCTTTCTTGTACAGTTCAGGGCCATTTGCCTAGAGATGGTACCATGTGCAAAGAGCTTGGCTCTCCTACATCAGTAAATACTCAAGACAACCCCTAATAGCAACGCCCATGAGCCAATATGATCTAAGCCCTCTTCTCAAATGGCCCTAGGCTGTGCTGAGTTCACTGTCAAAGCTAACCAGGACAATCATAAGCCATATCCCCAGAACACTTGTGACTCTTTGATTTGTCCAGACTGGCCTTGAACTTGTAAGGCTCTGCCTCTCAAGTATCTGGGATTAGACTGCTACTAGGCGTCCTGTTTGCCCAGTGTTTCTCCATGACTGTGCTGGGGATGAGGGCTATCAAGAAGAAGACAACACAAGGAAAGTGCAGCTCTCATATCCAAGTATGGATTGCCACTGCTGCCGGTGACTTGATGCCTGAGGCACAGTCTGCGATTCCCCCTGGTTCATGTTACTGACTTTCCCATATGGACTCTCCCAGGAACAATTCCAAGTGCAACCAATGTTTACATGGTGGAGCTAAGTGTCGCCTCCTAGAGGGCAAAAGGTTTATATGCGATTTGAAATTCGCTGTAATAGGTTTTTTTTTTTTTTTTTTTTTTTGTATCCCGATAATGGGTTTCCGCAGCTGACACAGTAAGCCAGATGAAGCCGGACTGAAAAAGGAGGACAGGTTTACTTGAGAAAAGCAACTTGGCTGGAACCTCTAGCTCACTCCTGCTTGGTCCAGAAAGCCTCATTCCTCTCTTTCCAAAGCCTGTCCAGTCGGAGACTCTCTAAGAAAGAAAAGGCACCAAAGAGCCCAGTTCTGTGTTCTTGGTGGATAAGGCACCTCCTCCCCTGAAGTTGCCAGCTGCCCACGTCCCTGCCCAAGCATTCCAGCTTTTGACCATACTTGAGCACAAACCCAGCTTGTGGCGGACACTCATCACCCCTCCCTACAGGCTATGTAAGCTCCCTGCTTTAGTTCAGGCCTGTGACTTCTCCTGCCTCAATTTCTGGAGCTGGAGAACCCACCCAGGAGTTGCTTTGCCCCTTTTCATCATTCATTCAGAGCATTGTGGTTTGAATATAAAATGTCCCCACAGCTCCTGCATTTGACTGAGTACTCCATCCCCAGTTGATGTTTTGGGTGGCTGTGAAAGCTTTAGGAGGTAAAGACTGGATAAACAGATGAGGTTTGTAGCCCACTCTCATCCATTTCTCTGCTTCCTGATCTACTGCAAGCAGCCTTGTGCTCATGTTGCCTGTCTTCCTTGCCACAAAGAGCCTTAAACCACGCGTTCAAAAGGAACTATCTAGGCCAGTGAGGTGGTTCAGAGGGTAAAGATGCTGGCTGGCTGCTGAACCTGGCAAGTGGAGTTTGACCTGAGACCCACCATGGGAGGAGAGAGCCCAAAGGATGCTTCTGTCCCCACACTCCCTGCGCCATGGCAACTGCACATGCACACACACAAAATCAGTGGGAAACACTAAAGCCATATTCATCTGTCCTCATTTAAACCACTTCCTCAGTCAGGTATACTGATGCATCCATTTAATCCCAACATTCGGGAGATAGAGGCAGGCACATCTCTGAGTTGGAGGCCAGTTTGAGCTAACTGTCCAGTTTCAGAAGGGGAAACCCACCAGTACTGTGGTGGTTTGAAATAAAATGGTCCAAAAGGGTGTGGCACTATTAGGAGGTGTGGCCTTGTTAGAGTAGGTGTGGTATTGTTGGAGAAAGTGTGTCATTGTGGGGGTGGGCTTTGAGGTGTCTTGCTCAAGGCTCCCTCATTGTGACAGTCAGCTGACTTCCGGTTGCTTGCAAGATGTAGGACTCTCCTGTACCAAGTCTGCCTGTATACTGCTGTGTTCCCCTTCATTATAATAATGGATGGAACCTCTGAAACTGTAAACAAGTCACCCCAATCAAATTTTTTCTTTGTAAAAGTTGCCATGGTCATGATTTTTTTTTTTTTACAGCAATAAAAACCCAAGACAAACACCAAAGAAAATGAACTGAGCCTTTGATACTTCCCAGGCATACTGAGCTTAAACAAGCACCGATGGGTAAGAATTGGGATCCCAAGAGTCACGTGAGAACCTGGGCTCTGATCCCAGCATTTGGGCCGATCTGGAGTTTGAGTCTGGGCTACATGAAGAGACTGTCACAATGACAGCAAAGCAAAACCAGAACGACCCAACAAGAAGGGAAAGAGAGTCTCACCCGCTTTCCTGAATATTCTGATTTATTTATTTATTTGTTAGCTCTGCTTCATAAGCCTAAGATCTAGATTTTGTAACTAGTAAGGTAGATCCCGCCCTCACCCAGGTTTTGTTTGATGAGTCTGAGAATATTAAAAGGAAAATTCTAGAAATAAACTTTTTCCCCCCTAAGACTGGGTTTCTCTGTAGCTTTGGAGACTGTCCTGGAACTCGCTCTGTAGACTGGGCTGGACTCGAACTCACAGAGATCTGCCTGCCTCTCCCTTTTGAGTGCTGGGATTAAAGACATAAACCACCATGCAATGGACATTAATTTTTTTCTTTTTACATTTATTTATTGTGTATGTACATGTATGATTTGTGGAGGTCAGAGGACCAGTTTCAAAAGTTCATTTTTTCTTCTACTCTATAGGTTCCAGGCATAAAACCCATGACATCTGACTTGGAAAAAATTGCTTTAACCTGCTGAGCTATCTCATTGGTCTTACAGAAACAATTTGTACATTTCCAGTGACCATTACATTATTGTAAATGTTCTACATGATTGCTGTTAATATCTTACCGAGTCTAGTTTATAAGTTACACTTTATTGTAGGCATATGTGTAGTGGTGTGCTGTTTCAGGCATCTTTGGATCCAGACATGTCTTCTGTGGGGGGGGGCACTGAAGCTCCTCTTAGGCATGTTAATAAATGGGGCTCTGCAGTCCTTCTAAGTACAGACCAACTCAGATAACTTTAGTTCACTGCCATGGGAGACAAATAGTGTTTTCAGACTATCTCAGAAGAGCCTCACTATCAAATTATGAACATGGGGGCTAGAGAGTGTTTTGGAGCTTCCTGTAGCCATTTCATCCCAAATAAATACACAAAGACTTACATTAATTATGAAATTGTTGGCAGATGACTAGGGCTTCTTATTGGCTAGCTCTGTCTTAATTATTAATACATTTCTATCAACCTATGTATTGCCACCAGGCTGTGGCTTACCTGGTAATTCCTGGGCATGTTGTTAACCCTTCGGCAGCATCATGACTCTGTCTGGTGGGCTCACTCTGCCGACCTCTCCCAGAGGTTCTCATTGTCTCCTAGACCCATCTTCCTGCCTCATTGGCCGAACAGTGTTTTATTCATTAGCCAATGAGAGAAACATATATACAGAAGGACAGCCCCCATCAGGAGAGAAGTGGTTAATAGCATTCATTATTTTTTCAGAGGGTCTGGATCAATTCCCAGCACCTACATGGCAGCTCACAACTGTCTGTAATTCCAGTTCCAGGGGATCCGACGCCCATGGAAAAACACCAATGCATACAGAATAAAAATAAATAAACAGATTAAAAACTATGAACATGGAAAAACGGTTTGTAGATGTGGTATTTTGAATGCAATTGGCCCCATAAGCTCATAGGGAGTGGCACTATTAGGAGGTGTGGCTTTGTAGGAGTAGGTATAGCCTTGTTGGAGAAAGTGTGCTGTGGGGGAAGTGGTGGTGGTGGTGGTGGTGGGGAGATCTCCTGTGCTCAAGCTACTCCCAGTGTCACAGGTGACTTCATGTTGCCTTCTGGTCAAGATGTAGCCAGCAGCATGTCTGCCTGCATGCTGCCATGCTCCCCACTGAACCTCTGAAACTGTAAGCTACCACCTCAATTAAATGTCTTCCTTTATGAGAGTTGCCGTGGTCATGATGTCTCTGGACAGCGTTAGATCCCTAACTAAGTCAGTAGATGAGAACAGTGAAACCCAGATGGGAAGGTGGCTCCCTAAGGTCACATAGTAAGTAAGCCTCAGCACCACACTGTGGTTAACAGGCACAGAAAAGCAACACAGGCGTGCTTGTGTTTAGACTTGGAATAGCATCACTGAGTAAGGGAACTGAAGATAGGCTATCTGCTTGCTGCTAAAACTGACTTCTAAGCAATACAGATTTATACACACAACGTTTTCACCTTGCCTTTAGCACCAACATTTGGGGAGGCAGGTAGAGCTGCGTGAGTTCGAGGCCAGACTGGTCTATATATGAGTTCCGAGCCAGCCAGGGTGACACAGTGGGACCCTGTCTCTCAAAAACCAAGCACCCAACCTACACGTTAAAATAATATTTGGCTTTTAGAGTCAGTGTCTTCCTACACAGCTCAGAGAAACCTCGAACCTAGTGATCCTCCCAACCCTCAGTCTTTTAAGTCCTGACATTGCAGGTGTGAGCCACAACACCTAGTTTCTATAAAATTTCCCCAAGACTATAAGCCAAAATGGTTGTTAATGAGAGAACGAGCCCCGAAAGCCCAGCAAGCAGAGCCATAGCACTCCCTATGGAAGGGCGGAAGGGCGGAAGGGCGGGCCTGGCTGGCTTTCACTGATGCTAAGTCACAATGGGCCTGCTCATTATCAAATCAGAAGCAGTCCCCTAAGCTGTCTATTTTTAGAAAAGCTTGGGGCTAAATGCTGTGTCTAGTACTTGTCAGTCACTGGGAGGATGTGGAAATGACTTACTCTATCAGCTCAAGAAGTGGGGAGCCTCTACCCCCCACCCTGACATGATTGATTGATTATAAAACAGAAGGCTTTGACTGGCTACACAGCTCAAGGGCAAAGGCCTTGCCGCCAAGCCTGATGACCTGTTTGTTACACATAGCCCATTGTACACCGAGGAAGGAGAGAGACAACACTTAGATTTCCAAAGATTTTAATAATCACCACATAAGTGGGCCACTGTTGATCAGGGCTCCGGGGCAAGGACTCAGGAGCCTTGTTTCTACTGGCAGCTCCAAGTGTTTGGAATCTCCAGCTTGGGGGGGGGGTGTTATTTCAGAAAGCTGGCCATTGGCGTCTCCTCTCAGCTACTTAGGACTCTGCCCATAAATCTGCTCTGTGTGTGTTAATGTTCTCTCTCCTGCCTTCCTGAGAGTCACCCAGGGTGCTCTGCTTGGCATTGCCCTGTTTATTAAATCTGGATTTGTTAATTTGGTTTGAATTGGCTTATTGCATCTGTGGCGGAGGAGCCAGCAACTGGGGATCTAATACCCAACAACAAGAAGGGGCAGGAGCATGGTTTACTAGCACAACACTCACAAACACTTGTTGCCAACTTACAGTTACAATTTTCACCAACCAGAAATCAAAGATTGGGACTTTCCTTGTGTGTTCACCCTTGCCAACCAACATACAATTAGATGCCCAGCCAATTAGATGCCTTTTTCCCTTCTGATGTTAGGAACAGCCATACCGTTTCTAGAGAACTAGTGACTACTTCTGTGGTTTGGGGAGGAGGTTGGTTAGCCATTGCAAAGTTCTCAGCTCTCCTAGGACTTGGGAACCTGAACTTTATTCTACCCTACATGTAAAATGGAGTCTGAGGTCAAAATGACAATACCAAGGACAAGAGCTTTTGCCTGCTCCCTTCAGACCTGTGTTTGATCCCTGGGACTTACATGATAGAAGGAATGCAATTTTCTAAGCCTGACAATCCTTTGGATTATTTCACTGGGAGGCTGAGTTTCCTTTCTGGCCTGGCAGAGCACTATGCTTAGCCTCTATACATTTCCATTTTGCTGTTTTTTTTGTGGGGGTGGTGTGGGGGTGGGAAGATTTGTACATCAGACCAGCCTCAGAGATCAAGAGATCTGCCCACCTCTGCCTCCTGAATACTGGGACTAAAGTGTGTGGCACCACTGCCTTTTTTTTTTTAAAGTCTTATTTATTGTGTATGCAGTGTTCTGCTTGTATGTATACCTGCAGGCCAGAAGAGGGCACCAGATCTCATTACAGATGACTGAGCCACCATGTGGGTGCTAGGAATTGAACCTGGGATTTTTGGAAGAACAGCCAGTGTTCTTAACTGCTGGGCCATGTCTCTAGCCCCTTTTTGCTGTTTTTGAGACAGGTTTCATGTACCTCCCAGTGGTCTCTAAGTCACTAGGTAGCTGATGATGCCCTTGAACGGATCCTCCTGCCTCCATCTCTGGCGCTATGGTTCCAAGAATGTACCACCATATAAGTTTATGTTGGGCTAGGGACTGAACCCTGGGCTTCATGAATGCTGGGCAGGTGCTCTGCCAACTGAGCTACATCCTCAGCCCCTTTTCTTTTCTTTCTGTTTCTGTGTAGACCTGGCTTGCCTAGGAGTGGATGTGTGGACCAGGCTGGCCTGAACTCACAGTGATTCCCATCTCTGTCTCCGTGTGCTGGGACTAAAGGTGATTACTGTATCCAGCCCTACTCCCTTCGTTTTTTGAAGTGCCTTCGTGCTCTTTTTACAAGTTGGTGGCAATTCTGTTTCCATGCTTTGTTAGTAGAAATCTGTATGCCAATGCTAACCCTCTCCATGACAAACTTTTAAGCAATGGGCTATATAGAGCAAACTATTTTATTAGTAGAAAGGGTTTGGTTACAAGATGAGAAGAGTTTGCCTGAGATAGTTTGCTGAAAGTCCCTTCAATACGGAATGAGCAAGCCTCTAAGACAATGGTTCCCAACCTTCCTAATGCTGCCACCCTTTAATACGGTTCCTCATGTTGTGGTGACCCCCACCACAAAATTATTTTCGTTGCTACTTCATATCTGTAATTTTGCTACTGCTATGAACCATAATGTAAATATCTGTGTTTTCAGATGGTCGTATGTGATACCTGTGGAGGGGTCATTAGGCCCCAAAGGGATCATGACCCACACAGGTTGAGAGCCACTGCCCTGACGGGGAAGCCTTAGCTTAACAGAGTCAGGCTGCCTGTAAGTCAGGATGGGAAAGACAGGTTCAAATCCCCAGCCAGTAACAGTTTTCTGATCAGTAATCTTCTCAGGTAATATCTAAACATTTAACACTGGCAAATAAGATGATGGATTTAAAAACATTATGCCATGAAAATGAACAGAAATCTTTAAGTTTTAAATTTTCTTATTTTTATTTTACATATGGATCCCAGTTACCCCTCCCTCCCTCCCTTCCTCCTCCCTTCCTCCCTTCCTCCTCCCTCCCTCCTTCTTTCCCTCTCTCTCACCTTCCTATGCCCCCCAACCACCCTCTCCTCCCATTCCTCCCCGCTCCACATGTATGGTGATGCCTTCCAGGAGGGGACATCTAAATCTGTCAAGTCATTTGGAGTAGGGGCTAGGCCTTCCCTCCTGGCTCTGGGTTAAGGGAGTATCCCTCCATGGGTGATGTGCTCCAAAGTCCTTTTGTGCACCAGGGATACATCCTGGTTCCACTGTCAGAGGTCCCTTACACTGCCTAGGCCTTCTAACTGAGATCCATGTTCAGGGGGTCTGTCTCAGTCCAATGCTAGATTCCCAGCTATCAGTCTGGGGGGGCATTGGCTCCTCCTTGTTCAGATCAGCTGTCTCTATGTGTTTCTGTAGTCTGGTCTTGTCCTCACTCTCTGCATCTGGATTCCAGTTCGGCTCAGTGTTTAGCTGTGGGTGTCTGCTTCTGTTTCTATCAGCTACTAGATGAAGGCTCTATGATGGTGGATAAGTTTAGTCATCAATCTCATTATCAGGGAAGGGCATTTATGGTAGCCTTTCCACTATTGCTCAAATTGTTACTTGGGGTCAGTCTTGTAGGTCTCTGGACATTTCTCTAGATTGTTTTCTCCTCAAACTTATAATGGCTCCCTCTTTTATGGCCTCTTTCTCTCTTTTCTCTTATCTATTCCTCCCCTGACTCAATCTTTCTAGTTCCATGTACTTTCCTCTCCTCCCCTTTTCTTTCTCCTCTCCTTTCCCTCTCCACTCATTGCCCCCCCCACTCCCAATATGCTCTGGACAGCTTGTTCCTTTTCCCCTTCTGTGAGGGACCTTATATCAATCTCTTAGAATCCTCCTTGTATCCTAGTTTCTCTAGTGGTGTGAATTATAGGCTGGTGATCCTTTGCTCTATGTCTAAAATCCATATATGAGTGAGTACATACCATGTTCCTCTCTTTGTGACTGGGTTACCTCATTCAGGATGGTTGGTTCAATTTCCTCCATTTGCCTGAGAACTTCAAGATTCCATTGTTTTTTCCCACAGAGTAGTATTTCATTGTGTAGATATGCCACATCTTCTTTATCCATTCTTCAGTTGAGGGGCATTTAGGTTACTTCCAGGTTCTTGCTATTACAAATAATGCTGCTACGAACATAGTTGAACACAAGTCTTTGTTGCATGGATGTGGATCATTTGGGTATATGCCTAAGAGTGGGATTGCAGGGTCCTATGGTAGACTGATTCCCATTTTCCTGAGGCACTGCCATACTGATCTCCAAAATGGCTGTATGAGCTTGCACTCCCACCATCAGTGGAGGAGTGTTTCCCTTTCTCCACATCCTCTCCTGTGTAAGTTGTTATTGGTGTTTCTAATTTTAGCCATTCTGGCAAGAGTAAGATGGTATCTCAGAGTTGTTTTGATTTGCATTTCCCTGATAGCTAAGGATGTTGAGCACTTTCTTAAGTGTCTTTCAGCCCTTTCGATTTCCTCTATTGAGAATTCCCTATTCAGTTCTGTACCCCATTTTTTTAATAGAGCTATTTGGTGTTTTGGTAACTAGTTTCTTAAGTTCTTTGTATATTTTGGAGATCATTCCTTTGTCAGATGTAGGATTGAAGATCTCCCAGTCTGTGGGCTGCCGTTTGGTCTTGTCAACTGTGTCCTTTGCCTTACAGAAGCTTCTCAGTTTGAGGCTGTCCCATTTATTAATTGTCGATCTCAGTATCTGTGCTATTGGTGTTATGTTCAGAAAGCAGTCTCCTGTACCAATTTGTTCAAGAGTACCTCCCACTTTCTCTCCTATGAGGTTCGTGTGGTTAGGTTTATGTTGAGGTCTTTGATCAATATTAACAACCAAATGAAGCAATTAAAAATGGATAAAGCAATAAAAGCTCCTATACCCCCCACAGGCTCATATATTACACACTTAAGTCCCTAGTAAATGAGCTGTTTGGAAGGATTAAGTGTGGCCTTGTTGGAGGTGTCACTGAGAGGTAGGTTCTGAGTCTCTGCCTGCTGCTGCCTGGAGGTCTGGCAGTCACTGCTCCAGTCCATGCTTATCTGATTCCTGCCATGAGGTTAATTAATGAACTATCCCTCTGAAACTGTACACAAGCCTCCAATTAAATGCTCTCTTTTATAAGAATTGCCTTGCTCATGGTGTCTCTTTACGGCAAGTGAACAATCACTAACACAGTTGACTGATAGTCAACTTGTAGATTATAACCAGAGAGCACCAGGGCTGAGTTTTGCTTGGTAAAGAGGTACACTCCTGAGTCTAACTCTGGCTCACACCAGAGCAACTTGGCTGCTGTTAGTGGTCACCCATCACTCAGAATGATGCCTGTAGTTGAAGGCATAAAGGCAAGGCTATTGGACACAATCTCTCCCTTTGGGGAAGCCATCTAAAAGGGAGGTAAGCTGGCAATACAGTGGACTGACGAACATATTAGGCACTGCACTACACTGTAGTAGTGATTCTACAGCAACACAGATGAACGAGGCAGAAGTTAAATTCAGTGGTGTAACATGTTGTTATCAACACTTAGTCCAGGCCCAAAAGGAGATCGAATCCACAGGCTCAGAAAGAACTGGGGAGAGGGAGTGCATTTCAGATAAGGAGAACAGTGAACAAACACTCAAGCCCTACAGACGACTGTGGAGGATGCTCAGAGAACCAAAGCCAAGTTAAGTGGGACTGGTGCAGATCAGTGAGAAAAACTGGCTACCTTTCCTGGATGAGATAATTCAAGATACAAGGACATTAAAGAAAATTAGCTTTATTTGTGTAATATAGAAAAGTTGATTGTAGTGTTAGTTTGTCAAACGTTGTTTTCCAATCTGAAAGCTTTACAAGAGTATTTACATACAAACGTAATAAAATAGAGTCCATCACGTGGTTCCTGCTCTAATCAGTCCTTCTCAATTCTGAACATGCCTCCGTACCTGCAGTGTGTAAATTAGGACAGGAAGCTGCATTGCTTTGACTTAGTGCTCGATTCACACAGTATAGTACTGAAGTGGGGTGGGGGAAAGACAGTGATTATGAACACAGCCAAAAATAGTTTCCAACCAACATGACTTTGTCATTATATTTTTTTATAATAAAATACATTCTGTGTTAAAAAAAAATTTGTATTCACTGAAGTTCTGAATCTGTTGTACTAAATCTGACATTCATACAATCCCACATCAATACAGACACGGATCTACATGAAGCTCTCAATATGAATGATTTCCACAAATAAAAACAAACAAAATGGAAGAGAGGTAACAGAAAATCCATCTGAGGAACAGTAGGATGGAGACGGTCTATCCTATATAAAAGCACTCTGTGCACTCAGCAATAGTCACTTAAAGGACACAGTCACGATGTACTGTACAAGAGGCCACAGCTTCAAGGTGTACAGAGAGGCTGAAGCAGTCTGTCCTAGTGTGTGCTGGGTAATTCGAGATCTGGTTCTGATTTCTTTTTGGTTTTTCAAGACAAAGTTCCTCTGTGTAACAGCTCTAGCTGTTCTGGAACTGGCTCTGTACACCAGGCTGGCCTTGAACTCACTGAGATGTGCCTGCTTCTGCTTCCTGAGTGCTGGGATCAAAGGCGTGTACCACCACTGCCCGGCTAGATTTGGTTCTTAAATAGCATTTCAATCATTTACTTACTGTTGGCATTATTAATATTATTTAGCTTATTTGTTAACTAGTTTGTTTTTTTTTTTTTGACAGAAGTCTTATTGTGTAGTCCTAGATGCTCTGGAATTTTCTATGTAGACCAGGTGTAGAACTTTGGTGACCATCCGCCTCATCTCTTCGGTTACCCTTCCCAGCTCTAATCATTTATGTTGCTTGAGAAATGCATGAAGTGTAATACTACTACTGAATATGGCAGGATTTACATTAGCAACTGGGATACGGGGTGAGTGCTGATACTTTACAGTACACTAACTTCTGCCAGAGTCGAATGTGCAGACCCTTAGAGATAATCCCTCCATTCTCAAAGCAGTGGATTACTTAGTATATTGGGATCTTTGGCACTTTCTTGAAATGCCTGGCAAGAAATCTGGCAGTTCCATGATCCTAGTCAATGGAAACAAAACAAAACCAAAATAAGCAAGAATGTTAGGTTTCAACCGCTCCTGAAATTAGAGCAGTCAACTGGGTCTCAAAGTGCACTTGTGTCTCAAGTTTCACTTTTGTCCCCAAAGCAAGGAGACAATCAGGTGTCACATTATGGTGCCCAGTGTTCCAGAAGAGCAGCGTCACAGGAAATTCATCTTTAACTGGATGCTTGAGTTCCTGCCCAGGTTCTTGGCATGCTTGGAAGGTGGCTCCGCTCGGACACTTTCCTGATTGCCCTTTACAGCAGCTTCCAGCCGGGCTTTTAGGGCTGGGGAGGAAGCCATGACGTTCCTAAACACAGAGGAATACCTAGGCCCGATCTGCATGAGATTTTGCAAAGCAAAGTCATGCAGACTTCTCATAACTGAGGTTGCTGATCCCAGAGCATTCTCCTCCAAAAGGAAGGAAATGAGGATGGGCAGAAGGCAAGCCACCAGCTGGGAGCCTGCGGGTGAGAAAGGGCACAGTTCAGGGAGGTTAGTGAGCTTCATTCAAGTACACTCTTCACTTATATCTAGGATCATCATCATACCTGCTTACTGTGTTCATGCCTGTGTGTTTTGAACACACGCAGGTGGAGGCCAGAGCTCACCATGCAGGCCAGGCTAGCCAGGAAACCCTATGAATTGACTGTTTCTGACTCTTTGGCACTGGGATTACAAGCAAATCATCACCAACATAGCACCCAACCTTTCCTTCTCTCAATTTATTAATTAATTATGTATATGGCTCTATGCCTCCATGAATGCCTGCACACCAGAAGAGGGCACCAGATCTCATTACAGATGGTTGTGTGTTACTATGTGATTGTTGGGAATTGAACTCAGGACCTCTGGAAGAGCAGTTTTAACCTCTGAGCCATCTTTTCAGCTCCTAGCCTTTTCTTTTCTTAGGACTAGCCGGGCTCCAAACTCACACAGGATGATATGAAAACCTCCTATGCTCCCTTCTCCACCTCCTGAGTGCTGGGATTACTGGGTTCTGATGACTGAATAAAGTTCTGGCAAGAATTTTATTGACTGAATTGGTTCTCCAGCTTTCTTTTTATAAAAAAAATCAAACCATTTTATATATGTCTCCTATATTCACATCATTTCTCCCTCATCTTCTTAATCCCTCCCATGTCTCCAACTCTCTTTCAAATTCATGACCTCTTTGTTTTTATTATTGGGTATGAGTATGTACACAGAAAAATATTACATAAGCACAACCTGCTGAGTGGATTTAATGTTCTCATATGCATATGATTATTAGGGCTGACCACTTGCTTTTGGATAACTAATTAGGGGGCTCACCTCTAGGGAAGACCGAGTGTACTCAGCAGTTTTTAACTGTTTGTAGCTCTTCATCTAGGCTTGGGCCCCATGAGATTTCCCTGTGTTTTTCTTTTTTAAGACAGGCTCACCCTGTAGCCCAGGTGGGCCTCAAATTCATGGTGGTCTTCTTGTTTCCATTTCAAAAGTGCTGGAATTATGGAAGTGTGCCACCATACCTGGTAACCTTTTTTGTCTATTGTTTTTGAGATAGCACTCTGACAAACCCCAAGAGATACTGCTGCCCTGGGCGCTCGAAAGTGAAAGAGACACTGTGATTATGGAGACTGGGGAGAGAGCGGGCTCTAGGCGCTGACACTCACGGTGCTGTTCCTCGGCAATGGTGACCAAAGCTTCCAAGACTTTTATTCCTTCTTGAAAGATCTGCAGCTCGGCAGTGTCTTCAGGTTTTCTCCTGTCTATTTCCTGAAGCTTCTCCACAATGGAAGATGATAGAGAGTAAATGTATGGATAGGAAATGGCTGGATTTGGATACTGAAAAATGGAATGTAGGAGCTGGTAGGTCTTCATTTGTACCTAATGGGGCAAGACAAGGATGAACTGTAAATTTTTTTTTCCCCCTGTTTTTTTGAGACAGGGTTTCTCTGTGTAGCTTTGGAGGCTGTCCCGGAACTAGCTCTTATAGACTAGGCTGGTCTCGAACTCAAAGCGATCTGCCTCCCTCTGCCTCCCGAGTGTTGGGACTAAAAGGCTTGCGCCACCAATGCCCGGCTTAAACAGTAAATTTAAAAAGCCCCTAGAATAAATAAACACAAAGAACAAATGCTCTTGCAACATTTTTTGCAGTTAAAAAAAGTAGCAAAGGTTTTATATTTATTCCCGTTTCTTCAGTTTTGGAAGTCCATACAAATGTGTGGAGTGGCACACTGGGGAAGGTGGCTGTGAGTGCTCATTGTCCCCTCAAGCCCATTCTCCTTCTCTCGGGTCCCTCTCTAATGTAAAACTATCAGCAACACCAAAAAACAACCCCTGCCCACAAACAACCCAAGCAAACCAATAAAACAGAGACAAATTTGAACTTAATTTTTTGTTTTCAGAAAATGTTTTGCATGAAAATTCTACACATTTGATGTCCACATGCCATGGTTTAAAGGTGTCATTACTCGTCAGTCACCACTTGGAGCCTGCTACACAGCTTGAGCAGGTGGCCACTGACAAACCGGACAGAGGGATAAAGGACAATGACTACACATCTCATCCACACGTCACCTCTTTAGATTGAATGAGTATCTTAAGCACCAGTATTATTATTTTTTTTCCCCCTGAGAAAATTTGGTCCCTATATCTTTGGAAATGTTTCTGAGTATGGGCTCCAAGCTAATTTTGCAACACACGGAAAAACAAACATTTAACCTAATCCAATCTATTATTCCTTATTTTTTTCTTTAAAGAAAATCTACAGATGATCATAAAAACCCCTCATGCTGTAGACATATGAACAACGTTGTCTTTAATTATGTGTGTGTGTGTGCTTCTGTGTGTGGACATGGGCACAGGAGTGAAGTGTCCAGGGAGGCCAGAAGGAGGCACCAGAGCTCTTGGAGCTGGAGTTACAAATGGCTGTAAACTGCCAATGTGAGTGCTGGAAACTGAACTCTGGTCCTCTGCAAAGGCAGGGGGTGCTATTAACTGCGAAGCCACCTCTCCTTGCTTTCTGACAGTTCTCATTCCTTAGTCCTGGTTGGCCTGAAACACCCTATTTAGATGATCCTAACTTGACCCGTGTGCATTTCTTCCATCTCTGCATTTTCAGTGCTGGGGTTACAGGTATAGTCACTGCTGCTACACCAATTTCTTTGTTTTTGTTTAGTTTTATAAAGAGTGGGTTTCTCCTTGTAGCTCTGGCTGTCCTGTAACTTGCTTTGTAGACCAGGCTGGCCTTGAACTCACAGAGACCTACCTGCCTCTGCCTCCTGAATGCTGGGATTAAAGGTGTGCACCCCTACTGCCTGGGTTTTTTTTTTTTTTTTTTTTTGAGACAGCCTCACGTAGCTTAGGTAGCTTAAGCTCACTTCTGATATGTGTCTCCAGTCCCTAGTGCTGGGATTCCATGCCTACGCTACCATGCTAGATTTATACAGTGCTGGGGATCAAACCCAGGGCCTGGGGATGCTAGGCATGCACTATACCTACTGAAGCATAAATCCAGTCCCTGGATACTTTTTGTAGGAACAAGCAAAATCACAAAGCACGGTATATGTTTGACAGCCATAAAGACAAAGTTTGCAAGTCTAAACAGACTCTACTAAAAGACATTTACCACAAGGTCTTTGCTCTCCAGGGCAGCCTTAAATTTCTCAATGCAGCGCTTCTGAAGGCAGGGGACGGTGGTCACTTCTGGACTGGTAGACAGAATAAACACCGTGATGGCAGTAAGCAGACTGACGTCATCAAGTTCTTGATGTGCTCTGTCAACTGAAGAGAAACGAGTGTTAGAAGGGTCACATTTATTGGTACGTCTCTGTGCGACGCTCTCTGTAGTTAGGTTATTGACCTTTTTTTCTCTTCTTCCCCAGACTCTTTAAGGATCCCTGAGGAGGCAGGAGTGGTACATGCCTTTAAGCCCAGCACTCAGGAGACAGAGGTAGGCGGCTCTCTGTGAGTTTGAGGCCAGCTTAGTCTATAGAGCAAGTTCAGGACAGGCTCCAAAGCTACAGAGAATGCAGCTCTGTGGTGGAGAACTTACTGGCACATGCAAGGCTCCTGGTTTCAGTCTCTCGGGTGTGTAGCGGGGGTGGACTGACACATTTGAGACTGCCTGACTTTGGACACGTAAGTCTATCTGCAGTTTTCTCATATTAAGTGGGACATGAGTTAACCTTTACACATTTAGGATACATATTACTTGTGGCTTCCACATGTATTAGTTGTGATTTCTTTGTTTTGTTTTTGACACAGACAGACTATGCAGGTCTTTGAACTCTTGGCCTCAGTAGACCTTCCTGCTACTCTTCTTGCCTAGCTGGGCGAGTGGTGCACACATATGACTATGCACAGTCTGTGTCACTGCGTTAGGTGCAATGGAAGTGCTTTCACCACTATTGTGTTATTTTCACTTCTGATTTTGTTAACATTGGTGCCAGGTAAATATTTTAGCACTCTGTCTACATATCTACTTCTCAACAGTAGAGAAAAGCCTGTAAAGAGCGTGGAGGTGAATAATTCTTCCTCCTCCTCCTCCTCCTCCTCCTCCTCCTTCTCCTCTTTATCGAGGCAGGGTCTTGTGCAGCTTAGGCTGGCTTCAACTTGCTATGTAGCTGAGAATGACTCAGAATTTTTGTTTGTTTGTTTTTTCAAGACCTGGTTTTTCTGCCCTAGAACTAGCTCTAGCAGTATAGACCAGGCTAGCACTGAACTCAGAGATCTGCCTGCCTTTGCCTCCTGAGTGCTGGGATTAAAGGCGTGAAATTTTGATCTTTCTTCCTCCATTTCCCAAATGCTGGGATTACAAGTGTATAACACCAGATCTAGTTTATGTGTTCCTGGGACAGAACCCAGGCCTCCATGCATGCTGGCCTACTAGAGTATATCTGTGGTCTACTTTTTTAAGTTTATTTTTGTGAGACATGGTTTCACTCTGAAGCCTTGGCTGGCCTGGACTTCACTACACAGACCATACTGGCTTCAAATTTTCAGTGGTCTTCCTGTCCAATGCCCCAGTGTTTGGATTAGGATTGTATGTGTGAACCATTTTTTATTAGAATAAATTACCTTCATTTTCCAAAGTGATATTCTAATTAAATATTTGTAATGAAGTAGCTATGGATTATTTTGGAAGGGAAAGGTGGCAAACTCAACTTACTAAGCTCCCCCCCCCCCCAACTGGGCTTCTGGCTAAGATCAAGTGACATGAATCAAAACAACAATAACAACAACAAAATAAGGAAATAGCATCTCAAATAGCTCCTCTGGCCTCCAACTTGTTATGTGGTTGCTGGTGCTGTTTCCTCCCCTGCAGCTCCTGAGTGCTGGGCTTGCAGGCTGAGCCACCATGCCACGTGTACACAGTGCTGGGACAGAATCCAGGGCTTTGTGCATGTCAGACAATACTCCATCAGCTGAGTACACACCCAGCCCACTAGATGGTTATTACTTATAAATAAATGACATGCATGAACAATAGCATCAGTAAATACTTAAAAACCATGTGCTAGCCAGCCCTCTTAGGTAATGAGGATACAACTTCATTAAGTGGGACTCAAATAAAGAATTTATGTTTAGCTAGGAACAAGGTCCATGACTATAAAAATGTACCAAAAAAGACAAGCCCTGTAGTTTCTATCTCAGTGAGTTTGGAGTCAGCCTGGTCCACAGAACTAGCTCTAGAACAGCCAGGCTACACTACACAAAGAAACCCTGTCTTGAAAAACCAAACTAAACCAAACCAAACCAAGCCAAACAACAACAAAACTATAGAAAGGAGGAATGTGGTGGCTCAAGTCTATCTACAGTCTTAGCACTTGGGAGTCTGGGGCAGGAGCCTCTGGAATTCAAAGCTATCCTCTGCAAGAGAATTCAAGGCTACATGAGACCTTCTCTCTCTCTCTCTCTCTCTCTCTCTCTCTCTCTCTCTCTCTCTCTCTCTCTCTCTCTCTCTCTCTCTCTCTCTCACACACACACACACAAAACCTAAAACCATACAAAACACCCTAAAGTGACTCAGAATAAGTGATAGTTGGCACACTGGTAACAAAGCAAACCACAGCACTGCCTAAGTGTCCTGTACCAGCCAGCAGCACCGTATGCATAAGAAACGAAAATGAGGTCATTTGCCCAGCACACCTGAAGTTTGGAAAGTGGACAGTCTGACTCCAGAAAATACAATAGTTCCAGGAGGCTTCTTCTGGCTGCTTCCTCTCCAGCAAAGTTATATGCAGCATACTCAGCTGCAGTTCAGTACAAATACTTTTCTCTCCCCATTTCTCCTAATCTCCTTGACTGCCCCTGTATTTATTGTGGATGGATGAAAAGTGTGCTTAAGCAGTAGGCCTCTCGTGAGGCCCAAGCAGTAAAGAATAGCCCCTTGCCAACAGCTGTCTGACTGAGTCATCTTGGAATCCAATCCACTAGCTGTAGCCCAGCCAATGTCCTAGTACTAACTTCATGAGAGGCCAGGTCCTGGGCCTCAGAAACTAACAGGTAATAAATGTTTTCCTCTTTTATGCCACTAGGTTCTTTTGTTTGTCTGCCTGTCTGTCTGAGACAGGGTCCAGCCTGGCCAGGCTGGCCCCGAACTCATTATGTAACTAAGGATGGCCTTGAACTCCTGATTTTCCTGCTTCTACTGCCAAATGTTGGGATGACAGGCAGCACCAGGTCCAGCTGGGAGGCAACCTGTTACACTGCGAACATTTACTGTTTGTTATCAGCTCCTATTAATTTATGCTAATAGTTGGTCTAACAGGCAAGTCCTGGGTTGATACACAACCGAGACCAAACATACTGTGTATCGTGAAGAAAGGGAAGTTTGTTATGATGGACAACATAAAAACTAATACTTCTCCATCTTTACCTCCTCTTCCTCCCTAATGTTGGCAGAGGACAACTGTAAATTTATTCAAATTGTGCTGTACTTTATTCCATCTTGCTGTTCTAATCCCGACTCTGCCAGTTTTCCACCTCCCTCTTTCACTGGTGGGGCTCTGAAAATAAAACCTTGCCTTGCCTGGTGATTGCATGAACTTGTAATGCTAGCACTAGGGAGCAGGGTGATGCTGACCTCAAAGCAATCCTGGGTACACAGCATGATTCTGGGTGTCTCTGCGAAAACAACAATCTGTTGACCCTATGTACTTCTTGCCTAGGTCTGTCTGTCTGGGAGGAGCCCATCTGGACTTCTGTCTTTAGCTCTCATCTGGACCAAAGCACACCCTGCTTGACAATCTACTATGCCTCTTTTTAATTTCTTCTTCTTCTTCTTCTTCTTCTTCTTCTTCTTCTTCTTCTTCTTCTTCTTCTTCCTTCTTCCTTCCCTCCTCCTCCTCCTCCTCCTCCTCCTCCTCCTCCTCCTCCTCCTCCTCCTCCTCCTCCTCCTCCTCCTCCTCCTCCTCCTCCTCCTCCTCCTCCTCCTCCTCCTCCTCCTCCTCCTCCTCCTCCTCCTCCTCCTCCTCCTCTTCTTCTTCTTCTTCTTCTTCTTCTTCTTCTTCTGGTTTCTTGAGACAGGGCTTCTCTGTGTATCAGCCCTGGCTCTCCTGGAACTTGCTCTGTAGACCAGGCTGCCCTCTGAACTCAGAGCTCCACCTGAGCTCTGAGTGCTGAGACTAAAGGCTTGTGCCACTACCTTTCTTTTCTCCTGTGATTGAACTCTTCTGAGTTTCTTCCCATCATGATTTGGGTCCTCTTCTTGCTGCGCAAACTCAAATAGAGTGAATCATGCCAATTGTTAATAGGACAAAGAAGGGGTGGTGGTGGTGGAGATAAGGTCTATCTGAACACTTAAACATGGATCCACTGGATCCACAATACAGTCTCTTCTAGGTGAGACTACCAATATGATCAACTGAATAGCTTATCCTAAAAACAAAGGCCATGCCTCTCCCTTTGAAACCTGCTAACAGTCTTGCTGACCTGGACTCCAACAGTCAAGCACAGTTGCTAGAGCATTCTGGAGGAGGCTGGTCCAAGCTTCGTGGCTCTTTTCTGCTCGGGCCATCGGGGAAGTTAAGATTCCTTTCAAAGCTTGCAGGGAGGCTGTGACTGTTGGGGACAACTGGCCCCCAGGTAACTTCACAGCGGTTTCTCTGAGGACTCCAATTGCAAGATACAATATGGTGGGGAGAATTGAGATGCTTCCTGCAAGACAGAAGTAAAACTGCATTTCAGCAGGCATGTTTTCTAAAGTTCTCAAGCAGGGCTGGAGAGATGGCTCATCAGCTAAGAACACTTACTGCTCTTGCAGAAGAACTGAGACATCGCCCTCTTTTGACATCTGTGAGAACCGGGAATGTACACGTCACACACACATGTGTTCTGGCAAAATACCCATACACATAAAGAGAAATAAATGCAGCTAGAAAAAAAGAAGTTAAGTTGACAAGGAGGAAAGCAGTGTTTGAGGCTTCCAGTGTTTGCTGTGCTTCTCTCGGCTCAGAGCACATCTCTTCTGTACCATTGCCCACGTGCTGTGGGTTCATTCTTCAGCACCAACTCACCCTCTCCAAAACACCACCCACAGAAAACACCCTGGAGCATTTCCCATAAATTATAACGATTGAGAGAATTCAGTAACTCAAAAAAAAAAAAAAAAAAAAAAAAAAAGAGTGTCATTAGCCCAAGGGTTGCCCATAGGCCCACACTGGCTAGCCAGCCTTCCCTAGTACTGGGACTACAACTGTGTGTGAGCATGCCCAGCTCTTTTTAATGTGCTACTTGGGATCTAACACAAGTCCCTAAGCTTTCAAGGCAATCCATTTACCATCTCCCTATCAATTAAGATTTTATAGTTGGATCAAATTCTGGTTGTTATAACAGGAAATGTTATTTTGGTTGCATCACTTTAGTATTAAACTTCTGACATGATCTATCCATTTTCATTTTTTTCCCCTCGAGACAAGGTTTCCCTGTGTAGCCCTGACTGTCCTAGAACTCACAGAGATTCTCCTGCCTCTGTCTCCTGAGTGCTGGGATTAAAGACACGCATCACAGCCAAGCTTTTCCAATCTTATTTGTTCTAGCTTGTTTCTTTTCTATTGTTTTTGAGACAGGACATCACTGTGTATCCAGGCTGGGCTTGAACTCCTGATTTTTCTGTCTCAGATTTGGAGTGCTGGTATTACAGATGTGCACCTCTATGTCTAGTCTTCACATTTTGAGGTATACAATCCAGTAGCTCTATGCATATTCACAACGTGATGTTGGTTTCACCACTATTCCACTTATCTAAAATATTTTTACAATATCTTTTGTTTTGGGGATTGTGATAGTTTGACTGTATTTGGCCCCAAAAGCTCATAGGGAGTGGCACTACTAGGAGGTGTGACCTTGTTGGAGGAAGTGTGGCACACAGGTGCTTTTGCTGTCTGCAGACAAAGATTTGGAACTCTGGGCTCCTTCTCCCATACCATGTCTGCCTACGCACTGCCATGATGATAATGGACTGGACCTCTGAACTGTAAGCAATTAAATGTTTTCCTTTATAAAATTTGCTGAGGCTGCCAGGCGGTGGCCGTGCATGACTTTAGTCCCAGCACTCAGGACACTCAGGCAGACGGATTTCTGTGAGTTCGAGGTCAGCTTGATCTACAGAGCAAGTTCCAGGACAGGCTCCAAAACCACAGAGAAACCTTGTCTCAGATAAACAAACAAGAAACAAAAAGTTTCATAGCCACTAAAGAATTGGAATCAATTGTAAGTTTAATGCTAATATGGATGCCATGCCTGGTGGCACAGGCTACTTAAGTCTGAGGTATCAGAATCTCTGTAGCCTGAGTTGGAGATAAAGTTCAGGACCAGCATAAGCAAGTTAGTGAGATCCTGTCTTAAAATATAAGTAAAATAAAGAAATAAACAACCACAACAAAAGGGGGGTGGGGGGTGGGGTGACAGGCATATATCTCAATGGTCAGGTACCTGTCTCAAAAACATGAAGTCCTATAGTACCAGGAATAAACAAGTTTAATTTTCCTGGCGATTACTTAGCAAAACTGTGTCTGTCTGTCTGTCTACCTATCTTCCCTCCCTCCCCCCAGACAGGGTTTCCCTGTGTAGCTCTAGCTAGCTGTCCTAGAACTTACTCTATAGACCAGGCTGGCCTCAAACTCAGAGAACCCTGCTTCTGTCTCCTGAGTGCTGGGATTAAAGGTGTGTACCACCACTGGCCAGTCCTTCTATCTTTGAAATAAGAAATCTTTTCTATTTATTTATTATGTGTAAGGGTGCACACACACACACACACCATGGTGTGTATATAGAGGTCAGAGAACAACTTGCAATAATTAGTTCTGATATTGAACTCAGGGATGTCAGGTTTGGTGGAAAGCACCTTTACCAACACTATGTGACAGATTTAAAAAGTATCTTTGTGTGTGTGTGTGTGTGTGTGTGTGTGTGTGTGTGTGTGTGTGTGTGTGCATGCACGCGCTAGCCCACAAGTCACACTGGGCTTCTCCTCTCTCCATCTTATTTTCTGAGGCAGTCTCTCACTGAACCTGGAGCTCATCAACAGCAGGGATGGCAGCTTCACGATCTTTAGCAATCTCTCTGTCCTCTCCTGCAGCACTGGAGTTATAGATACACACTGCCATGCTCAGCTTTTATAAGGTTTCTGGGGATACAAACTCAGCTATCATGCTTGCATGATGGGCACTTTACCAACTGAGCCATCTTTTCAGCTCCTGTGCTAGGTTTTGTACAGAATACATATTTTATCTGGAAATAAGATATATCTACACATGTTATTTTTTATATGCAATAGTTACATGTAATGTATTTACAGCTGGAGAAAGCTACAGATCTTCATATAGAAATAATGTATATATACATACAAAGAAAATGCATTATGAGCAGGCTTCTAGGGAAACAACTTCTGAAATGGTGACACCGGAGTTGAAATTTGAAGAAAGAAAACATTTAAAAATCTGGCTCCGTGCAGTATGGGCTGTAGGAGCCTGGTGACCCAAATTTAATTCCTAGAATGGTAACAAAAGCTGGATGTAGTGGTGAATGTATGATTCGAACAACACTGTGGGGAGATGGGAGGCTGCAGATCAGCTACCCACAGGATGTACCACAGTGGCAGAAACAACAGACACTGCCTCCAAACAGATTAGGAAGAACCGACTTCCCAACAGTTGCCCTCTGAGCAGTGCATATGTGGTGACAGAGTGAGCCTCCCTGACCCAGAATTAGGTCATTTCAGCTCCCAGAAAGCACGAATGACTGCAAACAACAGGATGAATAGGAAGCCTTCTGGGACACAGTGCATTCAGCAGAGCCCTAAAAGCTATTTGAAAGAATTGAATGGATTTGGTCTGCAATGGAGCAGGGCGTCATGACAAATTTGTCATCGCGGAGTCAGAACTATCCTCCAGATATTGTACACTGAAAAAACGGCCAAGTGCTACTACTTGCTCTAATGTTCTGTAGCTGGTCAGGGTGCGTCCTGGCATGCCCCAGGCCTGGGTTTAATGCCTAGAACTGGAATAACAAAGCAATCACAGAAAGTGCATTCAGCTAGCATGTTAGCTGTGTACTTCACTTTTGCCTTTTTGGTGGGACAAATCACATTAGACTGTAAAACTAATCTTAGGGGATTATAAAAAAGGACTCAAGTGTTTGGGTCTGTGGTCATTCAGTGACTTTAATAGCAACTAGGCTGTTTCCCGCCCTCTGGGGCAGTGGTTCTCATTTGTGGATCACGGCCTCGTTGGGTGGTAGCACATCAGATTTACACTGCAATTCCTAACAGTAAGTAACAAAAGAGCAATGAAACGATTTTATGGTGGAGGTCAGCACAGCACGAGGAGCTGGACTAAGGGTTGCAGCGTTAAGAAGGCTGAGAGCACTGCTCTAGGGTCAAGTGCACTGTATAGCTTACCTTCAGGGGAGCAGACTGCAGGCAGCTCAGCGAGGATGACCAAGGCAGCCGTGACCAGTTTACTTCCTTCCTCCGACAGAGTGTGTGGCTTTGCAGCTTTTACTGCTGGGCCACCTGTCAACTTAGGGTTTAGTTCTGGGAGTTGTCTAACGAGGATGCAGACACACAGTTCCAGGGTTGCAAAGACCAGTGACTTCCCAGGCACAAGTCCTCCAGTGTCCTTTCCTTCACCAAACTCTGGCAGGGTTTCCTTTTCAGAGGCCCCATCATCAACTAGAAGACAGGGAACAATGCTTGAGAAATGCTGCTTGTTTGGCTTCAAGTAGATGGCAATTTAATTCATTTCTGGAAGGGCAACCATTTAGTGGCTCAAGTGTTAGGCGTGAAAAAAGTGTTAGGCTGAAGGAAAAAAGCAGTTCTCAAGTTAAAGGCGGCTGTCTTTATTATGACTTCCCGCTGCAATGGATAAAACAAAACAAAAGCAATCCTTATAACCCATTTGGCCTGAGAATAGTGCCGACTTGAACTTATCTGTTTGCTGTTACAATGGGACCCTGATGGCAGTAGCTCCAACAGTAACTCTGTCATCTCATGGACTGGCAGTGGCTGGGCACTACGATCAGAACCCAGGTCCCTGATGCCACTGGAAGCTGCACACCTGCTGCCACTGCCTACCTCTGCACTTCTACTTTTTATGTACACATGTCCCCTTTGCCCTGGTTACGACAGTATCAAGCTACCCTGAGCAGTACTTCCAAAAGTAACACTGCTGCACTGCAGTGTGCGCAGGGCCGGGTGGTACAGTGCCTGCTAGCATGTAGAAGTCCTCCACTTGATTTCCAGAACTGGGATAAAGAGAGATGCTATGTCCAGAAGAGCTAGCACTCACCTTCTGCGCTTCGTCTTTTTTCCTTCACGTGTTCTTGAGCTGCACAGATAATCTGCCTAACCACTTCAAGTGAAGCCAGCTGAATGGCAGGGGATTCCCGGGTCAAAATTACTCGGTGTAGTACATTCAGCAATTCAATACCCAACTCCTGTCAGAAAACACAGAGTGGACACTATTGGAAATTAAACATGTGTGTGTGTGTGTGTGTGTGTGTGTGTGTATAAAATCAGCAATGCTAAATGCCATGACAAAATTCAGAAAAAGAGAATTTAATAAATTCTTTTTTAAAAATAAATTTATTGCCAGAGCAATAATGGTATATATCAACACTTATTTTTGTTGTAGCCCTGCCTGGCCTCAAACTTGAAAAGGATGAACTCAAACTCCTGATTGTCCAGCCTCTGTCCCCACAATGTAGGGATTTCTGGTGTGTATTGCCATGTCTGGCCTGCAATATTTTAACTGACGTCAGAACACTTCTTGGCTCATTTTGGTGGGAGATGGTACTATGACAAAAGACCATTTTTATCCAAGTTCTAAAATGATATTGGAGACATAACCAAGAAAGCATAAAGGCTAACATGTTGATTCCATGACTAATATTAATGTATTCTTGTACTAATAAAGAATGAAGGACAAGTTATACTAAAGGTGCATCAGATCCCTTGGAGGTGGAGTTACAGGGTGGGTGTCAGGAACTGAACCTAGATCCTCTACAAGGGGAGCAAGTGCTCCTAACCACTGAGCTACCCCTCCAGCTGCCTCCCTTTTCTTTCTCATTAGTTATTCTGATTGCTTTCTTGCTTTCTCTCTTTCTATTTCCTTTCTTTCTTCCTTTTTTTTTTTTTTTTTTTTTTTGGACAGGTTTTCTCTGTGTTGCTTTGGAGCCTGTTCTGGAACTTGCTCTGGTAGACCAGGATGGTCTCACAGATAACTACCTGCCTCTGCCTCCCAAGTGCTGGGATTGAAGGTATGTAAGGTATGTGCCACTACCACCTGGCACTTTCTTTCATTTTTGAATAATTTGAGTGAATTTGTTATTAATAAATACTTGTTTGAGGATTGCAGAGGGTTTTTAGGAGGTAAAAGCACTTGTCACTGCGAAGGACTGGAATTTGGTTCCCAGCACTTATAACTGGGCTGCTCACAACTGCCTAAACCACTAGCTCCTCTGAAGGCTCCCTCAGGAACATGCAAATATACATAGGCACAAGCCCATCCATATTTATATACACTGAACTCACACAGTAAATAGCCAGGCATAGAAGCACATGCCTTTCAGAGGTAGAAGTAGGTGTATCTCTGAGTTTGAGTCCAGCCTGGTCTACACAGTGAGTTCCAGGATAGCCAGGACTATTTAGTGAGACCCTGTCTTGAAAAAAAACACTTCTCACCAGAAAAAAAAAAAAAAAAGGAAATAATCACAACACAGTTTATAATTTAGTCAATGTCAATTCAACTCAGATAGAACCCCAACTAATGCTCTAAGCCTAATTAGTGATAGTGCTCATTAAATAACTTAGGAAATCACAGAATCCATTTAAAGCCAGCGTTAACGATAAGACAAATCATACACGCTGCTAAGAGTGTCTCCCTAACCCCCATTTCCTCTAAGAAGTCAGAAGATGTGCCACACTCTGCAGTCATCCTTATACCACAGCCAGACCAGGAAGAGAACCCAGACAACAGGGGTATTTTGTAATAGACAAGAGATAAATATCAAGTACATTGTCTCTTGGGAGAAATGCAAAATAAGATAGAGATGAGTACAAACTCTGGGGTTCACAGAAAAGAAATGATTACTACACAGAACAATGGCTACTGTGCTGAACACAGCAACACAGGTGCTTCCAGCATGGCAGAAGGCAGAGAACACGGCTGTGCCACTCTTTTGTGATCTTTGCTCAGTTCTGTTCACTGGAGTAACCTGAATACATTTCTGTCCTATGAAGCCCACAGAAGCCTGCTCAGGCACAGTCCATCACCTGGTCACTGCCAATTTTAGATCTGGGCCAAGGAACATCGAGAAGGGCCTGCAGTGCATGCAGACAGGCGGTGAGGCTCTCCATGGTGGCATCTGAGCGCAGGGAACACAGGAACTCTACACTGATTCCTGGAAAGGCAAAGAAGAGGCTTCTGAGAGTCTCAGTTCAGAGTGCTAGATGCATCCACTGCCATAAGATAAAGACAGCAACTTCGCAAAAGACAGCACAGGTAAATAATAATACAGTTCTCGATCTCTCTCTCTCTCTCTGTGTGTGTGTGTGTGTGTGTGTGTCTGTGTGACATGTAAAGGCTGGCCTTGAACTTGTAAAGGTATGTGTGTATGTGTGCGTGTGCCTGCATGTAGAGATCAGAAGAGGGTGTTGAATCCTTGGAGCTGGATTACAGGTGTTTTTGAGTGGCCTGAAGTTGGTGCTGGGAACTGAACTGAGATCCTCTGGAAGAGCAGCAACAGCTCTTATCCTGGTTTTCTTTTCAGGAAGCCATTGGGCATATGTTCTTGAAACCTACAACTTTTGGGAACAATGTACTGAAAACTTGCCTGCACATTCCTAGTTTTTTTTTTGTAAGTGTATATACCAGGAAATCTAGAATGTTGGAGGGCTGTAGAGAAGGCTCAGTGGTTAAGGGCACACATAGCTCTTTGTTTGTTTGTTTGTTTGTTCCAGACAGGGTTTCTCTGTGGCTTTTGAGCCTGCCTGGAACTAGCTCTAGTAGACCACGCTGGCCTTGAACTCACAGAGATCCCCCTGCCTCTGCCTCCCGAATGCTGGGCTTAAAGTCGTGTGCCACCAATGCCTGGCTACACACATAGCTCTTTCAGAAGCCCTGAATTCAGTTCCCAGCATCCACACTGGCAGCTCACAACTGTCAGTAACAGCAGTTCCATGGGACCCAAAGCCTCCTTCTGGCCTCAGTGGGCACTCACATGCACATGCAGACCCAGCAGGCACACATGTATACACATAAAACAAAGCAAACAAAACTATGGAAAGCTGGAAGTGGTAGCATACTTCTGTAATCTCAGACTTGGGGGTGAGGCAGGAGTTCCAGGCCAGCTTGGGATACATACTGAGATCCTGTCACAAAACAACTCCCTTCTCCCATCAATCAAACCCGCCACCCCCTCCCCCCTCAAGAGCTGAGGACTGAACCCAGAGCCTTGCATTTGCTAGGCAAGCACTCTACCACTGAGCTAAATTCCCCAACCACAAAACAAAACTTTTGTAGAAAGAAAGGGACTAAGCTTCTCTTGTAATTTCTGCAATTTACCAACTTGATATTGAAGACAACTTATAATAGGATTCTAGACTTATAATAAAGAAGTTTGTAACCTTATAAAATACATAGTTTCATTAATGATGTCACTAACAACCAGCAAAGAATGAGGTGGCAGTCACCAGGAGGAGGCAGGCAGTGAGGCACAACTCAAGGATAAGCCTATAAGCTTAGTTCTATAAGCTCTTTTGCTGACCTAAAATCAGATGGAACCTGTCAGTGTAGACATCCTCCGGGGACTTGACTGTAGCCCCAGATGACGATGAGCCCTGACACATGGAAGTTGGTGTTACAGGCCTTGAGAGATTGGCAGCTCCTTCATCCGGGTCAGTGAAGCCTGTGCTGGTGAGCCACAATGCTGCGGCGTGCAGGATGAGCGCCCAGGAGCTGTGGTAATGCAGCTTAGCGTTTTCGCTGGTCTCTGCTGTGTAGAAAGCACCACCTGCCAGAGGAGGAAGCAGTCAGCAGCGGGCACTGAAGACACCACCTCCCCTGTTCTCTCTTTCACAGGCAAAGGGTGTTGCTAACCTCAGCAGTTCACAAAGTGCATTCATAACCCCTCTAGGCAGCCCCCACCTCTCAGGCCAGTGCTATCTGATTTTATCAGCACAGAGGTGCTGTCTGTTCCTGGACTTGACATACATGGACCTTTTCTCTGGTCTGCTTGTCTGTGACTCATCTTACTGTGCCCCACATTGCTGGTCATTTGCTCATGTTGCTAAGCTCTCAATATTCTGTTACTAATGTCTGATTTCTCCTGGGGTGATGTCTGTTGGGTGTTGACATAAGTTTCTGTCCTGCCTGGTCCCACAACTATTTAGTCCAAAACACACACACACACACACACACACACACACACACACACACACACACACACACACACAGGGTGGGGGGAGGGGAGAGAGAGAGAGGAAAATCCAACTAGAAAAATTAGAGAAAGGACTGTTAAGATGGCTCCGTTCCTTGTCATACAAGTTGAGGACATGAATTCAGATCCCCAAACCCATGTAAGACTGGCTGTGGTAGCTCACATATCTGCAATCCCAGAGCTCCTATGGGGAGACAGGAGACTAAGACAGGAACACAAGAGAATTCCCAGTAACTTGTGGGTCAGCCAGGAGAGATCCTGGCTCAAATAAGGTGGAAGGTGAGGAACATGTCAACATCTGAGGTTCAACTCTAATCCTGCACATGTGCCAAGGCGTCTGCCCACACAAATTGATAGACACACACACACAAGATTAACAAAACAAAACAACTTGGAAAGCAACCCTCCCCCCTCTCCCCACCGGGACAGGGTTTCTCTGTAGGTTTGGGAGCCTGGAACTGGCTCTATAGACCAGACTGGCCTCTAACTCACAGAGATCTGCCTGCCTCTGCCTCCCAAGAACTAGGATTAAAAGTATGTGCCACCACTGCCTAGCACTAATCTCTTTTTTAAAAAACTTTTTATTTTTTCCCTTATTTGTTGGTGTGTGTGTGTGTGTGTGTGTGTGTGTGTGTGTGTGTGTGTGTGTATGTGTGTGTGGGCACACATAAGTCAGAACACAAATTTCAGGGGTCAGCTCTCTCCTTTCATTATTGGGTCACAGGAATTGAACTCAGGACATGAGGCTTGGTGGCAAGTGCCTTTACCCATTACGCCATCTCGCTGGTCTTGATGTTTAATTCTTCTGTGTGTATTTCTATGTGTGTATCATTTCTTAGGTACCAGCTACCTCATGTTTTCCCAGACAGATCTCTCTTCAGCCTGGAACTTCCCAAGTGAGTCAGCTAGTGAGCCTCAGGGAATCCGCCTGTGGTTGCCTCCCCAGGGCTGGTGTCAGTGCTCTGGCCTAATCTTTTCTATGTGGATTCTTAAAATCGGCATCAGGTCCCCATGCACACAAGATAAACACTTTGCTAACTAAGCCTGATGCTCAGCCCAATTTCTTCACTTTTAGGCAGTTGACTATAAAATGTTTGAAAACAAATTGTGTGCACGTGTTTAAAATGAGTACTGAACATATATTACCCAGTCCCAAGACTGACATTAAAATTTTGCCTTTTTTTCTTTAACCTCTTCCCTAAGTATATCAGAGAACAAAGAAGTAATAGTCAGACATTCTGAGAGGACACAAAGATTAAGAGTGGCTACCCACTGTCTAACACATATAGCACAGTAATCCTTGTAGTCAGAAGTTAGATCCCTACCTCTACTAGTTACAAAATAAATTCTAATCTCATTCTTGTTCAAATTAACAGATAAAGCTACAAAACTTATAGGTATTTATGATCTTAAGTTAAAAACAATGTCAGGTAATACATAAAATCACAAGCGACTGGCTGTATTAATTAAGCAAACACACACACACACACACACACACACACGACTGTGAGAAAGTATGTGGAGGACATGTATATGTACTGGAACATACATATGAAGATCGCAAATATGAGGGCTGGACTTCCATCCCTAGAAACAAACAGAAAAGATGGGTGGGCGTGGCGGCCGCCTGCAATCCCAGCACTCAAGAGTGGATTTCAGGGGCAAAGTTGCCAGCTAGACCAGCAGGAATGGTGAGTACTAGGTTTAGTCAGAGAGCCGGGCTCAAGCAGTAAGTAAAAAGTAATCTAAGAGGACTTTGATGTCAGGTTCTAGCTTGGCCTACACACACATTCCTGCACATACTACATGCCAAAATGCACACAGATACATATGCACACCACACACATGTAGAAGAGCAAATCCAAAACCAAACAATGGAAGAAGAAGTAGTAAATGGACAACAGGAAAAGCACAAACATAAATAGAAACTCCAGAAGGGCTAGGGTCAGGATAGTTATAGAAGAAGAAAGTTCTCCATGTTCATCCCTGACTGTCCTGGATCTTACTTTGTGGACCAGGCTGGCCTCACACTCACAGAGCTCCACCTGCCTCTGCTTTCCCAGTGCTGGGATTAATGGTCGGTATGTGCCACCACAGCCTTCACAAAGACTCATAAAACTTTTTCTACCCTCTAGATTGTCAAAAATTAAACAATATGTTAAGTTGGAAGGGTGTGAAGAAACATGTTGGTGAGCACATAAGGTATTAAGGCTATTTTGGAGAGGCATTTGGCAGTATCCTATCTTGTAAGAATAGATGACTGTGACCTGGGGAATTAAAAATCTTCTGGTTGTCAAGAAAAAAAAAAAAAAAAAAAAAGCAAAAAAAGCACTGTGCCTTTAATCCCAGGCAGAGGCAGGTGAATCACTGTGAGTTCAACTTATTTTACCTTCTTACCTTCAACAGGAAGTTGGGAGACAAACTCTGCAGGCAAAGTTAAGAGAGCAAAGTCTTGAAGTGCAGCAAGCCAGAGTCTGCTTAGTGTGCCCAGGTCTGCACAGACTAAGTCAAGAAGACCATCAGTCGGAGGGGACCCACTTCTCACACCATCTTCTGGTCTGGTAGCAGTCTTCAAAGTTTGTTTATGGCTTCTATGTCTTTGTACAGCAATAATGTAGACCTGTTAAAAGTTTGTAAGTAGAAGAAAAATCTTGTGTCTGGTGAAACAATGCAATGTTTCCATGCTTTCCTGAAGATGCAGGCTTGCCTTTGAGAACATTCAACTTGAAATGCACTGTGGTATCAATAAGGCATGTAGGGCTGGAGAGATGGCTCAGTGGTTAAGAGCATTTGCTGCTCTTCTAGAGGTTCTGAGTTCAGTTCTCAACACTCACATCAAGTGGCTCACCACCACCTGCAACGTGAGTGAGCAGATCCCATGGCCTCTTCTGGTATCTACCACATGCATTGGCAGCACACACTCAAAACATACACACAACTTATAACTAGTAAAAATTATTAAAGAAAGAAAAAAAGAAGGTATGTATGTATAAACATACAGATTATAAAAAGATAAAAAAATTTATCTCTGTGGAGGAAGAAGAGATGGCTTAGCAATTAAGAGTACTGGCTACTGTTGTAGAGGACCTGGGTTCAATTCCTAGCACCTATATGGTAGCTTGCATGTAACTCCAGTTCCAGGGGATCTGATGCCCTGTTCTGACCTCTACAGACAATAGGCACACATGCAGTGCACACTTACACATGCAGGCAAAATGTTCATACCCAGAAGATAATTAAATAAATAACTCTAAGAAGAAATAAAAAATAATCCCTTGAGATGTCTCAGAGACCATAAACACTGGTAAACATCCTGCCACTATGTACTTCAACAGCCATGGCAGCTACTCAACGACAGAACTCTAGGTTATCCTAATAACTCACCCCACCAGCTGGCTGCAGACAGACAGACATTTCACAACGAACTATGGGCACTGAAAATACACTTACCAAATTACCACCAAGCCATTAAAAAAAGGTTTACTTAAATAGATTCATGGACTAAAGAATAACTTTAGTCCTATAACTCTAAAACCTGAAAGAGCTGACTTTGAACCAAAACAAACAAAAACCCTCTGAAATATGTATGTTGTGTTAAGTCAAACTAATGACAAAATTGGACAAATTTAATTCAGTTATACACAGCACAGTATGAACACTCAAACATTTTACTACAGATATGCTAATATGCTTGATTATAGGGTCCCTGTTATTGCCCTGACTTCTTAGACAGATACACAGAATACACACTGTATTACTTTTACCCTTAGTCTTGAATTCTAAATGTATCTGACTTCAGGGATTTCAGACAGGGATTAGGGGCCTCTATTACATAGAACATGTTGATCAGTCGTTATCTGAGGGGACACTAAGAGAAGGCAATGCATTTAATGAAAAACAAGGAGATTTAAATTACAAATAACACCATCTGAATAGAAAGTTTTATTTGAAAATGATGTTTTTTTTTTTTTTTCTTTTTTCTTTTTTCTTTTAAAAGACAGGGTTTCTTTGTGTAGCCATGGCTGGCCTTGAACTCAGAGAGATCTACCTGCCTCTGCCTCCCAAATGCTTATACAGTTTAATTCATAACTGTTACCGATTGACTCTTTAGACTGCTTGCCCAATGTCAATTGATATATAAATAAATCTCACTTGGAATTCTTTGGTTTGCCTTGAAAATGGACTATCACTTAATACCGTGACACAGTTGGTGATGTCAGCATTTGAGAGGTGGAAGAGAATCACACTTTCACTGCCAGCCTCAGCTACATGGGAGGACCTTGCCTCAAAAACAAAACAAATAGAACAACCCCCCCAAAAAAACCAGCAGAGTGTTTTTGGGGCACGCCTTTGATCCCAGCACTTGGGAGGCAGAGGCAGGTGATCTGTGAGATCAAGGCCATCCTGGTCTACAAAGGGGAGTTCCAGGACAGCCAGGACTACACAGAGTAACCCTGTCTCCAACCCCCACCCCACCAAAACAAAACAAAACAAAAACCCCAAAACCAACCAACCAACCAAATAAACAAACAAAAAGCCCCCCAAAATCCAAGGAAAGCTAGAGTATGGCTGAGAGTTATAGGCCTTACCTACCATACCTGGTTCAATCAAGAACCGGGGTTCAATCCTTGGCAAACACATACAGACTAACAAAACCCTCCCCTTCCAAAAGTACTTCTGCATAATTATAATTGTATTTGCAGTCTGCAGTGTTTATGGTGCCTAATATCTCCCATAATCCCCATTGCCAAGGAAGAGCACTAACCTCTGCCCAGGCTTTCAGCACAGCCAAGATCTCCATGGTGGAAGCACTTTCGTTATACAGGGGGCTGAAAGCTTCTTTTCCAGCCTGTACTTTTGTTAGTGATGAGACAAGCAGCTGATGAACTCTGCGGAGATCACTGAGGTCACTTACAACTCCACTTGCTATCCACGCACTGCAGACCTGGTTTTGAGAAGACCAAAAGTTAGATTTAAAAATTCCATTGTTCTTCTTTGTGAGTTTAGCAGAGCCCACCCAAATCTCAGGAACCTAGCCATGAAAATAATTTTTTAAAACCATTTATTTTTATTTAATGTACATTGATATTTTGCCTGTATGACAGTGACAGATCCCCTGGAACTGGAGTTATAGACAGTTGTGAGCTGCTGTGAGCTGAACCCAGGTCCTCTGGAAGAGCAGACAGTGCTCTTAATCGCTGAGCAATCTCCCCAGCCCAGAAATACTTTTTTTAGTGTTTTTCTTTTTAATTTTTTTTTTTTTTTAGTTTTTAACCAAGAAGCAGACAAAGAATCAAAAGCCAGGACTTCAGAATTGAACAGAGGGCTGGAGAGATGGCTCAGAGGTTTAGAACACTTGCTACTCTTCCAGAGGTCCTGAGTTCAATTCCCAGCAACCACATGGTGGCTCACAACTGTCTTCTGGCATATATGCCCTCTTCTGGCATATATATGCATAATAAATCTTTTTAAAAAAATGAACTAAGGCTGAACAAAAGAAAACAGTATTCTTTAGTGTATAAGATGAAGAATGTGAGATACCAACATGCATAAATTAAACTGCATCCATAAATATATTTTAAATAGCATTCCAATCTTGAGTATCTTATCTCATTACTTAAAATTAAAAGAACTGTGTGGTTAACTAATGTCACTTAGTTAAAAGACAAAGACAACATTTAGAACTCCCAGAAAGCTGGGTGTGGTGCTGCATGCCTTTAATCTTAGCAGGGATCTTTGTGAGGCCAGCCTTGTCTACATAGCAAGTTCCAGGTCACCCAGAACTATACAGTGAGATCCTGTCTCAAAACAAAACAAAGTTTTATTTCTATTTATTTATTAATTTATTAATTTATTCATTTGCAGTGCTAGAGATTGGACCTAGAATCTCATGTATGCCAGGCAAGTGTTTTTTTTTTTAAATTAATAATATAATACAAAAATTTTACATGTGAATCCCAGTTTCCTCTCCCTCCCTCCCTCCCTCCCTCCCTCTTTCCTTCTTACTCTCTTCCCCCTGTGACAAGCACCCTGGCCCCCTCCGCTCCCATCCCCCCCACCCCCATTCTACTTGTAGGGCTATGCTATCCAGGTTGGGTCATGTAAATCTGTCAAGTCATTTGAAGTAGGGACTAGGACTTCTCTCCTGTCTCCATGTGACTAGATAGATTGAGTCAGAGAGAGAGAGAGAGAGAAGTGGAGGGTACATAAAAGAGAGAGCCATTATTGGTTTGAAGAGAAAACTGAACCTAAAGAAAGGTCTAGAGAACTACAAGACCATGGAAAGGCTACCATAAATGCCTTTCCCTGATAGTGAGATCTTATCCACCATCATGGAGCCCTCATCTAGTACCTGTCGGAAACAGAAGCAAATACCCATAACCAAACACTGAGTTGAACTAGAATCCAGATGCAGAGAGAGGAGACAAGACCAGGTTGCAGAAACACAAAGACAGCTGACCTGAACAAGGAGGAGCTAATACCCCCCAGACTGATAGCTGGGAATCCAGCATGGGACTGACTCAGACCCCCTGAATACGGGTCTCAGCTAGAAGGACTGAGCAGTCTGGGGGAACCTCAGACAGTAGAAACAGGATCTATTCCTGGTGCACAAAAGGACCTTGCGGGCAAGTGTTTTTTAACTGAGCTATATTCCCATAAGAAAGATTTTGATCCTTCTAGAAACAGTTTACTTTTATTTAAAAAACAAATCAAGATCATCACAATAAAAAAACCATCATATTTTTGCAATGCAGTGGCTTATGCCTATATCCCAGCAGTAGTAGAGAGGCATAGGCAGGTGGATCAGGAGTTTCAGGACAGATTTGGCTAGTTTAAGGCCAGCCAGGGCCACAATAGGTCCAGGCCCTAAAACGCAAAAGGAAGCTAGATATGTTAGTAGATGCCTTTAATTTCAGCACTCAGGGGGCAGAGGCAGGAAGATCTCTGTGAGTTCGAGGCCAGGCTGACTACATAGTAAGCCCAAGTCAGTCAGGGCTGCAGAGTGGGAATCCTGTTTTCTAAACTAACCAACCAACAAACCCACCACAACACAAAAACAAAGGGGTAAAATCTGCCATGCCTAAATCTTACTACGTTTTTAGGGATTCTGTGCTTTTCTAGATGCCATGGTAGCTTTCTTACCTTGTCCATATACAGCTTTCCTCTGGTTTCCTAGTTTTAAACTTTATTATTTGCAAAGGCAGTAAGTTAGGAAAAGCTGCACTTTCTACTGACAGGCAGTACAAATACTTGTGATTCTGGGAGGAGCCAGGAAAACCACAGTCCTACTCAGTCACCACACAAGGGGGGCAACTCATCTGCTATGGTGTCCAGGGGCTGTGGCTGGTACTGGAGCACTACATGAATTTTCTATGCGTAACAGATTTATTGATACAGAACCCTGTTACCCTGTTTTTTTGTTTTTTGTTTTTTTTCCAAGACAGGATTTCTCTGTGTAGCCTTGGCTGTCCTGGAACTCACTCTATAGACCAGGCTGGCCTGGACGTCACAGAGATCCACCTGCCCCTGAGTGCTGGGATTAGAGGGGTGTGCCACCCCACACAGCTGTGGCCGTGTTTGTAATAGGAACAGAAGAAACACCGACAAGCCCATCAATATAAACTATTGTTGTAACAGGGGCTCTCACAGACAGGAACACCATAGGTAAGAAACAGGGCTGTTCCCAAATGTCAAAAGGAGAGGAAAAGGGTGTGCTGATATGACTGAGTGTCTGTAAGGGAAGAACCTTGAGCCTGTAGGTCAGTGTGCAGCCCAGGCTGGCTTTGAACTCATGAAAGCTTCCTGACCCCCACCCCCCAAGTGCCTGTCTAAGGCTGTCACTTAAGCTTTGGCTTTGTATCCACTTACCTGACACGCTTTGGCAGTGATATCAGGTGGTGTCTCTGAAGTGAAGGCTGGTCTAAGAGCTGCTCCGACCTGACAAGGAATCACATGATACAACACACATCAAGGAATCATGGCTTTAACTTTATGGAAACCATCCATTAGGGATAGGCTTCATGGACCATTATTTCTGTCTGTCATTATTTCTGTGTGGCAGCATATTCTGCCTGCAGGGAAGCTGCCACCCCACCCCCCAAACTCTCAGTCTGCGCAGTTGCTGTGCAGCTAGTAACTGGCTCCTGGGAACCACACCAGGTACCCAAATCTCAAGACTTTTGCTTGTAAAGACCCGAGTGTGGGAAGAATCATCTTGTTACCAATCAGAGAGGTGGGGAGAGAGTTGCTCAGAGTAAAGCCATTGTGGAGAATCCCCCATTTTCTTGCCAAACTGTATCCTGTAGTTCTGCAAGGGCAGAAACATAAGAGCTTGGCCTGACCAAGCTGTTATAGTACTCTGTTCCAATATGGTAATTCCATGCACTTCGGGCCCTTCCTTTGGCTACATTCCCATGCATACAATGGCTTTGTTTGCTGGGAAGAAGTGATAGAGCTGGCCAACCAACTAGAGAACTGTTCTAGAGGGTTTTCTTATTTCTAAGCATCACAAACTGCCTGTCAGTCAATAGACACATTACAAGACAGGCGGTTTTTACTTCCATCCTTGGACAATTAAACACAGTTAGAAAGATCATAAAACCAGAAATAAAACTGGGTCCTTTCCTAAATCTAGCAAAAACTCCTGAAGGAGACTGCATGCAGCATTCTAATCTAGGAGTAATGAAGGTAAAGCATGTATGCAGCCTGATTATTTACTGTTATGCTGCTAAGTCAGACACTTTGCAAAAGATTTTCCTACTAAAGATTTCTATTCCTGTAAATTAAAAAGGTTTTAATTTTATATATATATATATATATATATATATATATATATATATATATATGACCCTTAACAGTGTAAGCTGCTGTTTTAAATATATGATTTTTCTTTTACTTGAGGCTTTATAAAATTCTAGTTATTAGATTTGTATATTTTCTGTGCGCTGATGTTAAGGGCCATGGGCTAGAGGGTGAGTCTTTATGACACAATTTCATAGCTTTTTATCAGTGTTGTTTAATAGTAATACCAGGAGAGTTCTAACAGATATTGCTTACATTGGCTTGATACTGTTCCAGAATAACATGACCTGGAAACTCTGGCTCTGCAATATCTGCAAATCGTCGGATAACAACCAAGAGTGTGTCCAGGCCAGATAGACGGAGCTGGTCACTATGGTCTGTAGCAGCCATAAAAGCCATTCGAATGAGGTCAGCAAGATGGAGCACCAAAAAATCATCTAGAAGACAAAATACACACACACACACACACACACACACACACACACACACACACACACACACACACACACACACACACGCAATCATGAAAAAGAAAAGGCTGAAGCTAAGATTTCCGTTATGTGACAATGTTCTCTCCTTATTTCACAGCCCACACTTCCTTTTAGGTTCTCCCAATTTGACTTACTGCTCTGTTCCATCTTGTGTTAAATAGATTTTCAGGATAAATTTAATGGGTAGCATGAATTCTTTTTGGTCTTAATAATAAAACCCTGGAGTCAGCTATCAGGGGGTAAAAACTGAAGGAGCAGAGAAGCAGAGCCAACCACTAGAGTCTTACCTCTCCTATGCTTAGACTGTCTCCACAGACTCACTGCTTCAGACTGCCTGCTGCTCAGACTGCACTGAGCTCCTGTCCCTCCTGCCTTGTATCCTCTCTTCACCCTGCCATATCACTTCTGTTCCCACCTCCCTAGTGCTGGGATTAAAGGCATGGGATCCCAAGTGCTAGGATCACCTTTGTGTGATCTCCGTTTCTCTTTTAGACTGGATCAGTTTTGTGTAGCCCAGGGTGGCCTTGAACTAACAGAGATCCATCTGCCTCTGTCTCCCGATTACTGGGATTAAAGATGTGTGCCATCACTGCCTGGCTTCTATGGCTAACTAGTGTGGCTAACTTTGCATTCTGATCTTAGCACAAACAAAATATTACCACATTATCACACCCAAATATACATAAAACCACCTGAAACCAAATAATTATATAAACAGCTATTCAAAAGCCCAAAGCAGAATTAACATCCTTTAAGAAGGAGTACTAGCTGCTTCCTCAGTAAACACTTTGTCCAAACTGTCTGACAAAAGCACATTAATTGGACTTAGCAGAGCTTCAGTGGTAACAAACTTGGCAGTAATTTATTCTCTTTATGTCAAGTTGGTGCCAAAGGACTTAAAGATTATATGGATTATGTTTTTTCATGTCTTATCAAACATAGAAACATAAAAACAACTCTAGCTACAGAAATGAAAAATGTTAATTCCTTTTATTCCTAAAACATATTCTTGTTACAAAAGTTCTGAGGAGAAACAAAAGAAAATCACTTTAAGAGTGTTCCAGTAGTACTTAGGAAATCAGCATATACATAGAAAACAGACAAACTCAGTTATATTAGTACACAATAAAAACTACCACATTTTAGTAAGAGCCAACTACAATCTTGACTTCTAGTGTGGAGTGAGGGAGTATCAGTAAATGGCATACTCATTTTGTATCATTAGTGTCTAAAAGGATACTTATCCCAAACATACATCAAAATAAATGCTTGCTTGAAAACTGTTAGACAAAATGATATTCAGATTGGCAATACCAATATTTTGATTTAAAAAGTTTTTTAAAAATTACATTTACTAATGTGTGTGTGTGTGTACATGTGTTTTAGTTCATTTTAGTACATTTTATTATTTAACAGCTTGTTGGGTACACCGCAAGAAGGTTGGTTTGTACAACTAGAATAAGACCTGTCAATGCTATAGCTTTATTTTTAAAATGAAAACCCAAGCAGTCAGCACTCTGTTTTCATCATCTGGCTAGTCCACTACTGCCACTTACTTCTTGAATCACTTTTTTTCATTTCTTGTGCTAAAGCAATGTCAAAATGGGCACTGTTTGCATTTTCACACTGGTCAATTATTCTACAGACGCAGTCAGCAGCAAAGACTCTGGTGGCCCATCGAGGATTACTGAAAGGGTGTGGTTTTCCATCACTTCTGCTGGTCAAAACCGAGGCATCATCACCTCTATCTCCTTCTTCCTCTTGCATTGTATCTATGCAAGTTACAGCTGCAAAATCTTTATCAAGGAAAAACATAAGTAATTACAACTAATTGAAAAACACAGCTATTAAAGAACACAAAACACAACTCCTTACACCTTCATAGTAACATAAAATAGTTAGGTCTCATAATAGCTGGCAACAGTATTAGTTGTCACTCTAATTTCCACACACAGTACTTATACATGTGTATTCCCATCATCATCATCACACACACAAACTCTCATACACACCAATAACAATAATGATGATGAGGATAAAATTACTACATATTGTTATAATGATCCATTCCTGCATGAAGATGGTTACTTAATAAAATTAAAAATCTCAACAATAAGGCTGTGTCTTATTGATCATTAACTTTTTTTTTTTTTTCTGAGACAGGATCAGTGCTGGCTGGTTTTGAACTCCTAGAGATCTGCTTGCCTTTGCCTCAGACCTTAGGGTTTAAAGAATATGCCATCATAACTACATCTGTTAACTTGTTAGCCTCATAAACTAAGTGGAACTAATACCATAAAACCAACCAACCAACCAACCTATTATTCTTAAACTATCTTGTATCTTATATTTTCAACTTCTTTTTTTTTTTTTTTTTTTTTTTTTTTTTGCTTTTGGTGTGTGTTAGAATAGCAAAGAATTCACTAAGAAAATTTCATTAAAGAATGCACATTGAAGAAGTCTGAAGAACCAGATGGGGTGATGCACACCTTTTCTCCTTGCACTAAAGGCAGAGACAGGCAGATGAGTTCAAGGCCAGTCTTATCAATAGAGAGTTGCAAGTCAGCCAGGGTTACACAGTAAGACACTATCTTAAATGTCAATGGGACAATGCAGCCTTGCAAACCACTACAGCCAGGATTTCTGTGTCTTCTTAGGATTCCCCAATGACAGCGCCCCTTACCAGCAGAAGCCCTTTGGAAAGAACGACACCCAAATTCCCAAATATTGTTTATAAATATTTGTTTTCATTAAAAAAAGGCATGTATAATTATGTCCAGCATAAAATAAATAAATGTTTAAAAAATAAAAAAAAGTCTACAGAGATTGAAAGATATTTTCCTAATAAAAAAGGATGGAGTGAAAGTACAGAGTATTAATAAAAAGTAATCCCACCCAGCCCCCAAAATGAATAAACAACAACAATAAAACAAACCCCAAAAGTGTAATGACAGACTAAACCAGACCTGCAGGATCAAAAGAGGTCAAGGTAGAATACAGACGTCTAAAGAAACCACCAGGAACCATACAGAACCAGAACCATACAGAACCAGAACCATACAGAACAAACGCAGGCTGCAGTGAACATGGGTACCCACTCACCCCTCATTTAGTACCAACTGCGGCCTGCTAGAACCAGACCTAGAACCTCAGCTTTCCACGCCAATGTGGCAGCAATTTGCTCCCTATGTATTCTTTTCACCTGAGTCCCCATTTTTTAATCTCCACTCTTACACACATGTGGGGATAGGAGCGCTTGTCCACTGTTAGCAAAGGTAAGAACAGATAGATACCATGAAAATTAGCATGTAAGTTTCTTAAACAGCTAGAGGAGCACTAGCAGATGACCCAGCTACACCACTCCTAGCCATGTACCTGAAGGACTCCATGTCCTACCACAGAGGTTCCTGACCATCCATGCTCACTGCTGCTGTCGGCCTAGCCATTCATTAGCTGATGAATGGGTAAGAAAAATGTGATATATATATATATATATATATATATATATATATATATATATATATATATATCTCACATTTTATACACACACACACACACACACACACACACACACATACAAAATGGGGTTTTATTCAGCTGGAAAAAAAAATGAAATTATGAAATCTGCAGGAAGACAGAATAAACTAAAACCCAAAAATGGAGGGCACACCTGTGTGGGATTTCTACTTAATTGAAGAAGAAATATCTGCTTGTAATTCAGATCTTTGAGGTAGGAAGATAAACTTTTCTTTAGTCCAGATCTAATCTGGCCATGTCTTCTGCTGGCAGCCTATGTAAGGACATGGAAAAAGGAGGCTTTTGCTCTTTGCCTGCAGGCTCTCATCTTGCTAGCAAGTCCATTTTTTCACTGGCATTAGAACCTACTTCTTTCGATTCCAGCATATATTATAGACCAGCTGAGACATCCAGACTCACAGACTGAGCAACTACTGGATTCTTGGACTACTGGTTCACAGGCTGCTATTGTTGGATTAGTTAGACCACAGCCTGTAAATCATTCTAGTAAGTCCCCTTTCTAGATATACATATAGATTCATTCTATAAGTTCTGTAGACAGGCTAATTTAAGAAAAACTGGCTACAAACAAGCCAAACTAAGGCTGGACATTTATAAGAAAGAATGATTCTCCATTTGATTTATTTGGGAGCTGGGTGGCAGGTCTCCTAAAGACTAAAGAGTAAAACAAACAAAAAAATCCCAACAACTACAATTAGATGTTGGTGCAGTTAGCTAGTTGTACAGTACAAGGCCCTCAGCATCACAGAATGAAAACTATGGTAACTTTTCTATTACGTTGATACATAGCAACCTCTCAATCATTTATAATATGTGCAAAGAAATGGTATAACTATGTGATGGTTTGAAAGAAAATGGTCCCTACAGGCCCACAGAGAGGGGCACTATTAGGTGGTGTGGCCTTATTGGAGTAGGTGTGGTCTTGTCAGAGGAAGTGTGTCACCATAGAAGGCTTGGAGATCTCATATGCTCAAGCTATATCCAGTGTAGCAGTCTCCTGCTGCCTGTGGATCAAGATGTAGAACTCTCAGCTCCTCTAGTACCATGTCTGCCTGTGTACAACCATGTTCCCTGCCATGATGATAATAGACTAAACTTCTAAACTGTAAGCCAGCCCCAATTAAATGTTTTCCTTTATAGAAGTTGCTATGGGCATGGTATCTCTTCATGGCAATAAAACCCTAAGAGAAACTATAAGTTATGCTGTTTATACTGTAACTGCATTTTATTTGGCTCATTATAGAACTGTGCATGGTGGTCTACTTCTGTAACACTGTATGTGGAAGGTGGAGGCAGGTGAGGGGTTCAAGTTCATTCTGGGCTACACAGATTAAAGCCTTCCTGCAGAACATAAAATTCTGCTTAAAAAAAAAAAAAAAAGCTGCCAGGCAGCTTTAACCCAGCACTGCCAGGCAGAGGTAGGTAGAGCTTTGAGTTTAAGGCCAGACTGCTTTACAAAGCCAGTTCCAGGACAGCCAAGGGTACACAGAGAAACACTGTTTCAAAAAACGAACAAGCATACAAACAATACATATGTCAACTGTGGTGGTACACACCTTTAATCTAAGCATTTGGTAGACAAAAGCATGATCTCTGTGAGACCAGCCTACATAGTAGTAAGACTTTGTCAGAACAAAATAAAAAACAGGCAGAACAAGAGGCTGGAGAGCTGGACAGAAGGCTAAGCAGTCTGAGCACATGCTACTCTTGCAGAGGATCTAATTTTGATTACCAGCACCCATATGGCAGCTTACTACCACAAGTAACCCCAGCTCTAGGGAACTCAATGCCTTTTTCTGGACTTAGAGAGCATTGTACACATATGTGCACAAATCCCCACACAGTCACATTTACAAAAACAGTTTTTCAAAAGGACAAGAAAGAATTGTCACAGAAAAAAATTATTTAAGATAAAAAAAAAAAACCTAATCATTACATTCATGTTGTGTAAATTCCAAAGAATTCTAATAAGACATAGAAGTAGAATCTTCATTTGAAGAAAGCAATGACCACACAATAATTACAAATATACAGGTAAGTGAACCAGTTGTCAATGGCAAACCATTTCCTACTACGTTTCTTCTGATTTTACTGTTGTAACTGGCAATTCCTAGTACTCACCAGCCGATGCAGCAAGCACATCTTTACAAAGCTTTAACCACAGGGAGAGCTTTTCTACTGCCATAGATGTCAGCATATGATGAAGAGTCTCTCTGATATCCTGGCATAGGCGTTTGTCTGTTTCTTTATCTAGTAAGGCCAGCAGTGCCCCTTCAAGGCCCACTTCTCTGATGTTAGCATCTGGTGAGAAGAAAGCAGATGATGTAAGTAACACAGGGAACAGAACTGCCACATGAGAAACACATATGTTCAGTGGTCACTAAACACAATCAACGTACTTTAAAGATTAGCCTAGATATTTCTCTTAATATACTGAAGTTGAGATTGATTTACAGTCAACCTCTAGGATTATTTACAATTCTGCATAGCCATTAAAAAAAAAAAAAGGAAACTTATTAAATCTTTTAAGAGTTAATAATATCGGGTCATCTGGACAATTCAGTGGATAATGCTTGCTGATAAGCTTGACAACCCTGAGACCCTGATGATGGAAAGGACAGGACCATGACTGCTATGACCTCACATGAGTGCAAGCCCACATACAATAAATAAATGCAATGAAAAATTTAAGATGTTGTTAATGTTACCTCAGTTAGATAAACATTATCCAATTAATGTTCAATGCAGCAATACAGAATGTATACATACACTTTGTTATTTATTAGGATTCTTTTTTTAGTACAGTTAAATTCAGATCAATAAACACAACCAATAAGTTTCCTCGTTCTAGTATAAAGGTTCTGATTTGTTGTCAGGTGTCACTGGGAAATGAATCTGGGCTAAGCTTTGAATTTGAGATCCTCTTGCTTCAGTCTCCCAAGAAGGCAAATTACAGGCCTGTACCACCAAACCCAGCTAAAGGGTCTAAAGAGTTAAAAAAAAAATTACACCTAATAGTAAGGTGTTATTACTGGAGTGTCAAAATTTGTTAGAAATGATACTGGCCTTTTAGATCAGATGAAGTAGAAAGATAGAGAAAAAAAAAATGCCTACCACTGTCAGTAACACAATGAAAGGAAAGGGTTTTTATGAATGACTGTTAACGCTTTTTAGAAAATAGTTTGATCCGGGCGGTGGTGGTGCACTCCTTTAATCCCAGCACTCAGGAGGCAGAGGCAGGAGATCTCTGTGAGTTTGAGACTGGCCTGGTCTATAAGAGCTACTTCCAGGACAGGATCCAAAACCACAGAGAAACCCTGTGTCGAAAAAACAAAAACAAAACAAAAAAACAAAAACAAAAAACCAACAACAACAACAAAAAAAAAAAAAAAAAAGAAACAAAAAAGTTTGACAATATTTATTAAAACCATCAATTCACAGTATTTTATTTGCTCATTTATTAGGTACATGTTCCTGCATGATTTTATGTATAGTGTATGGGTGCAAAAGATGGGAGGCCAAATGAGGGTGTCAAATTCCCTGGAACTAGTTACGGCGGCTGTGACCCATCATGTGGGTGCTGGGAATGGAACCTGGTCCTCCCCAAGTCTGTCTGAAACATCTCTATAGCCTCCACAAATTTTTAAGAGAGAATGGGTAGGACTGTTTAAACAGTAGTCCTTTACGTGATGACTGTGTATGTGTATACAACACGCCGTGACCATATTGCCAGTCCCTTCTTTTCTTCCTCTGAGTTTTGCTCACTAATAGTTGCCTTCCTGCCAGGTAGTGGAACACACCTCTAATCCCAGTTCTCAGAAGGAAGAGGTGGTGATCTCTGGGAGTTTAAGGTCAGCCTGGTCTACAGAGGGAGTTCCAGGACAGTCAGAGCAGTTACACAGAAAAGACTTGTCTTGAAAAACAACAAAAACAAAAGTTGATCTCCTTCTACTTCTGTGTGAAAAACTCAATACTTTTTTAAAAAATATTTATTTATAATATATGCAGCATTATAATATAATTCTGCATCCATGTTTGTCTCACACGAGAAAAGAGCACCAGCTGTCATTATAGATGGCTATGATTGATGGGAATTGATTTCAGGTTCTCTGGAAGAGCAGTTGGTGCTCTGAACCTCTAAGCTATCTCTCCAGCCGCATAACTCAACACTTCTAAAAACAAGTTTACACCACCAAAACCTAAAGCAATATATAAGATAATTTTGGTTATAAACAAAAATTGAAAAGTTCGTTTGAGGAAAGGTCTAATGGTATTACAAGATTATTGTACTAACAGTCATGTTGGGTAACCTAAGCCAGCAGTTTTTCCAAAATGTAATATATATATTTTTAAACTTTTTGAGAATATCATATATGCTGTCCTAGTTAGGGTTATTGTTGTGATGAAACACCATGACCAAAGCAACTTAGGAAGGAAAGGGTTTACTGGCTTACACTTCCACATAACTATTCACCACTGAGAGAAGTAAGGACAGGACTCAAACAGGGCAGGAACCTGGAGGCAGGAGCTGATATAGAGGCCATGGAGGGGAGCTGCTCACTGGCTTGCTCAGTCTGATTTCTTGTAGCATCCTGGACCATTAGCCCAGGGATGGCACCACCCACAATGGGTGGAGTCCTCTATAGGTTTGCCCACAGCCTGATTTTATGGAGATAATTTCTCATTTGAGGTCTCCCTTCTCTCAGGTGACTTCAGCGTGTGACAAGCTGATGTAAAACTAGCCAGCGCGCACACACACACAATGATTTTGATTATGTTCAGCCTCTCACTCTTCCTCCTAATTCCTTCTGATCCACCTTCATCCAGCACAAAAGTTTTAATAGAATAACCTAAACAGGAAAGACATTGACAGGATAATACAGTATATGCCTGACAGCTTTAGGCCGGGAGGCTTTGCAAAAGCTGTGACTTTGGAAATTATACATACAAGAATATGGTAACATTGTGACTTATAGTCAAAATTACACGAAGTTTGAATTACTTTTATCAGTTTTAAAATGGAGGGATATGAGTCAGGAATGTGGCTTAGTGATAGAGCACTTGCCTAGAATGCCCGAGTCTCTGGCTTCTACTCTTAGTACAGTACAAACTAAAACTGGATATATATTTAAATTTTACTGGAGTATAGAAATAACTCTGTAGTTCAGAGCATTTGCTGCTCTTCTAGAGGACCTGGGTTTGTTCCCAACCACCTCTGATTCTACTGCCAAGGAGTCCATTGTCTTCTGAACCCCTCAGGCACCTGCACCTACATGTGCAAACACCTAAACACAGGCACACAACTATACACATAATTAAAAAAGAAAAACCACAATTTTTTACTAAGCAATGTTGAATTCTGCTCTAAATAGAGAAGGGACAAAAAAATCTTTTAGCATGTAGCAGGATATGTCTACATTTTATTAAAATGTATTTTGGTGGAAGGCATACATGTACAAAAAATTACTTTAGGACTAAATGACTAAATTCTATTTCTTATACAAATTCTTTAAATGTTTGTCTGCTTAGTGGTATTTGGGCACAACTGTATATTTGTGGCAGGCAAAGGACATTTTGTGGGACTCAGTTTTTTCTTCCACTGTATGAGTTCTGGGGATCAAACTCAGGTCATCAAGCTTGGTGGCAAGTATCGTTTGCTCAGACATACTGCTGCTGTGAATAGGAGCCTTGAACTATCAATGAAAGGCTGTAAAAACAGCTCCTGGAAGCACAGCTTGCTAGACTTTGACTCCCAGATTTCAAGTTCATAGCTGTGGTAAGAATAGATATTTGTTGTTGACCCTAACTGCAGGGCTTTTATCTTTTTTTAAAATTAATTTATTTTTTACATTCCAATCCTTGTTCTCCCTCCCTCCTCTTTTCCCACTCCCATCTGCTCCTTGGAGAGGGTAAGGCCTCCCCTAGGACGTCTACTAAGTCTGCTTCATCATCTTGCTGAGGCAGGACCAAGGCACCTCTCCACCCCACACACCCCTGTGTGTGTCTAGGCTGGGCAAGGCATCTCTCCATACAAAATGGGCTCCACTGAGTCAGTTTGTGCTTTAGTGTTAGACCCTGGACCTGCTGCCAGTAGCCTCATATATTGTCCTGGTCACACCACTGTCACCTATATTAAGGGAGTCTAGTTTGGTCTTATGCAGGTTCCCCATTTGTCAGACCTGAGTCAGTGATCTCTCACTAGCTTTGGACAGCTGATTCTGTTGGTTTCCCCATCATGGTCTTGACTCCTTTGTTCATATTATTGCTCCTCTCTTCTAATAGGCATTTCTAACAAGTTCTCACATGAGGTGGACAGTTTTCATTTGCCTCAATTTGAGACTCACTGCTCTAAGCCACTGTTGTCAGGAGGTGAAATGATAACTGTCAGGGGTTACATTTGAAGCAGGTTTCAAATACCTTATGCTAACTTTACATATCTTTTGTGGTGGTTGTTTTTTGTTTTTGTTTCTCAAGACAGGGTTTCTCTGTATATCCCTGGCTGTCCTGAAACTTATTCTGTAGCAGATCAGGCTGGCCTCGAATTCAGAAATGTACCTGTTTCTGCCACCACTGGCCAGCCTTTACAAGTGGTGGTGGTTTAAAAGGAAATGCCCCCCAAAGGGAGTGGTACTATTAGGAATGTGGCCTTGTTGGAACAGTTGTGGTCTTATTGGAGGAAGTGTGTTACTGTCACTCAAAGGCAGACTTTGAGGTCTCATATTCATATATATGCTCAAGATACTGCACTGTGCCTCAGACCACTTCCTGTTGCATGCAAGATGTAGGACTCCTAGATACTTCTCTAGCACCATGTCTGCCTGAACGTGGCCTTGCCCCCTTGATGATGATAATGGACTAAACCTCTGAATTGTAATCAAGCCACCCCAATGAAATGCTTTCCTTTATTAGAGTCGACGTGGTCATGGTGTTTCTTCATAGCAATAGACACTCCGAGACACTCATCATTTAAAAAATTCATGTATGTATGGAAATTCTTAATACTGAAAAGAAGACTCACTTGCAGCCATGTCCCTGCTGTCACTGGCTAGCAGGACAGCATGCTCTGAAACTTCAGCGGCTTCTCGCTGCACCAGCTGCCGTAAACAAGCCAGAACTGCTCTTCTCAGCAACAGGTAGGGGCTACAAAGATTCACCTGAAAGATGAGATTTGGGGAATGAAAGCTAAGACTCTTGGTGGCACTCAGTAGGTCTAATACATATAAGACTCTTGGTGGCACTCAGTACATAGTCACTGGACTTTCTCCTAATTCTATTTATTTCATTAGTAGCTATCAAATACACTGAATTTATCAAATACACTGAAACTTTTTCAACTGTTCTAGAACACACTTAAAATTACAACTAGAAGCAGCTCAAGGAATAATATGCATACTAAGTTATGTATTACATATACACAGAGACAAGTAAAAGTTTCGACAAAGTTAGAAGACAAAGAATTTGGGTAAAAATAGTTTTACGATAAAAGAAACAACTAAAAGGACTTAAACATTGTACTCATGCAATTATGTTCATGGTTCTCTATGAAATGAACACAATTACAGTGATGTAGGCAAAACAGTGTAAGGGTTCAGTTGGAAGATCTAGACAGAAGCCTCAGTGTGAGCCCTCCATCTGTCACTTGCTGCCTGTGTGACCCTGGGCAAGGTGTTTAGCCTCTCTGGATCTTAGCTTTCACAGAATTATTTCCAAGAGCTGGCCACAGGAGCTACAAACAGGGACACTCCTAGACTCAGGGACTTACAGGTATGACTCCTCCCAACAGTTATCTTACTCAGAAGATTACAGGTAAAGTTTACTTTCAAATAAATTTCACTCAGAAAAATTATCAGAAACATTCTTTAAATGAAATAATTATTTTTAATAACTACTTCTTTCTTTTTATTTTATATGCACTGGTGTTTTGCCTGCACATACGTCTGTGTGAGGGTGTTGGGTCTTCTGAAACTGGAGTTACAGACAGCTGTGACTACCATGAGTGCTGGGAACTGATTGGCCCAGGTCTCTGGTACAGCAGCCAGTGCCACTGAGCCACCTTTCTAGCTTTTCAAGAAAATTCTTTAGTAACACTACAGAACAGCAACTTTTACATACATGTAGCATATACCTACATATAATACATGTAAATCACAGTGGGTTTGGCAGCAGCTTTATCTATAGCAAATGATAAGCTTGGCAGTGTACTTCAAATAATCAATTCTAAGTCAGAAGTTTCTAGATACAAATTCCTCTTTTTTTTTTTTTTTTTTGAGACAGTTCCTCTGTGTAGCCTTGGGTGTCCTGGAACTAGCTCTGTAGAGCAGGCTGGCCTTAAACTGAGAGATTCACCTCTCTCTACCTCCTGAGTGCTGGGATTAAAGGCATGCACCACAACCGCCAGGCTAATGTTTGTTCTCTAAGTGGGAATTTTGCTATGTAGTCCAGGCTGGCCTTAAACTCACAATTTTCCTGTCTCAGCCTCCTGATTATAGTCATATACTACCATGGATACAAAGTCTCAATGATCTCCTAAGCAATATAAAATTTAGATATAAAATTTGCTTTTCCTTTAACCAGGATAACAAAAATCAATCCGGTCTGGCCTACAATAATTTATGTTTCTTTTGAGGAGTGGAAGACTGGAACCCAAAGCCTCATATTTGTTTTCTACAGTGTTTCACCTTAGCCCACACTACCCATTGCCACAGTGATTGTCAAGTTAAAACTTGACAAACATGGCATAGCTATGATAGAGATTGGATGATTTGGTATATAGGAGAAAAACAGGACCTGTAGAAGGTGAATTTGTTACAGAAAGTGAGGCTAAATTCTAAGAAAAACAAAACAGGTGGCGGCAGGTATTGTCCACTGTATAAGGAACACATGCAAGAAAGGGCGGGTTCTACATTTGTAAGCGGAAGATATTAGGTAGGTTATTTGTGAAACACAAGATGGGATCTGCTTTGTAAGTATGTTTTATTAGACATTCATGTTTCAAACTTAAAAGTGGAGGAGAAGAATGCCATTCACAGACTCCTCAAGGTAATGCTACCAGTCAGGTTTAAGACTTCTATTGTTAGGAACTAGTATATGGGAAAGTTAACATATAAAGTGCAAGTCTGCTTGTTCTCAAGATTATTGTAGTTAGTTAATGTCAATGATTAAAAACACTCTATGTGAAAAATTTAAATGAAAATGAATATTGTATTAGTTATTTTGATTTTACAAGCACGTAACACAAGGAAGGTGCAGCATTCATCAGTTAAACAATCCTTAAAAAACAGAAAAGCATGCTTAAAAATACTCTTCATGTGTTTGGTAAAAGAGGTTGGGGGCTGTCATACAGAGCAAATGGGAGGCTTCACATCTCCATGTCATTCTCCAGCATGTCAACTGGGAAAAGGAATGTAGGCTGGGTTAAAGCAGGCAAACAAAGCAGGCAAAACACAGAATCAAATAAAACCATAATTATAACTTCTTTCTGAAATGAATACATTAAATCAAAATATTGCAAAATTTAGTGCAAGGAGCAAGTGCACCAGCTGGAGAAGGTTAGGAAGGATTTGTTGACACCAGTATTAAATAAACACCAAGAAACATGCTATGCATACTGGATTGTGCATTAACGCTTAGCTTAAACACAGAGATGCAGAGGAAAACATCTGCAACCAAAAACAATATGAAAAAACAGCACTGCAAACCTCAACAAAGTTAGGAGTCAGGGGTCAGGGACCTACCAACACAGAATTATCCAACAAGATCTCCTGCACAAAAAACAAATGACAGACCAGTCACGACAAAATCAAAAGATAAATATTAGGACGACTATGACAACAATCAGCTAAGCGTTCAACTATAAAGGCTGAGAGTTATCCTTCAGATTGGCTTAGCTTCAATCTAAAAACATAGTTATAAACATTCTGTTTTCTAACTTGGTAAGAGTTGAGCTAAGATCTTGAAAATAAATGAATTACAAATTTTAGGATGTAAAGAACCAGGCAAGGACTGAATGTCCACTTGACTAATGAGGCTTTCTCTGAAGCTCTTATTATGCCTCAGATCCAGAGCAGGCCCAGTAGATACATCTGTGGGAGGAGCAAGCTGTGCTTTGCTTACAATTCACCTCAGCTCACGTCAATTATAAATTTTTTTAAAATTTTAAAACAGAGTGCTCAGAAGTGCTAGTGCCGCCAAGTCCAAGTTCAGACAGAAGTGAGATAGAGTAAAGTCAGCAGGGAGCCTTTAGTGTATGATTCTTGCCCAATGAAGACACACAATTTCTTTACTTAGGGAAATATTGTAAAATATAATAAACTCAATCCATTAATTTAGAATAAATTGCTAATCAAATTACTAAAATACTGTAGCATGATATAATGAAAACCATTTTAAAATATGATTTCTATTTTAAATGTAACAGACTTATGAGATCTTATCTGTCAAGGATTAGTGGGTGTTAATCTTATTCTGTTTCTCACTTAGTAAACTTCAGTAAGTGAGTCCACGTTATCTGGTAGGGAGACTTACTTTCTATATTTAAATACAGCAGCACTACTATCTTCTTAAAGTCAGATCAACTTGCAATAGAATGGAACATTTTTTTCAGTAACTGAGTTCTGCAAAAATTCTTCAAATGTAGAAATTAACATCTTGGGAGAAACTGTCTTTGAGTGGTGAATATAAAATCTTTTTCCTTGCTGTTCCCCCTAACACACAACAGACTAAACTCACAGCTAACTATATCATGTTTTTAAGGTTTTATATGACAAGTAGCATCAATAATTAGTATTATGCATTGCTTAAGACACGTCAATGCTATTTCAATGTGTGGTTCATGTGTCACTACATCCAGCATCTGTGTGATCCTTGATTTAACAAATGAAGCAGCCCAGCCTGGAAGAAGTTATGGGAGACTACATAACTAGGAAGTGATAAATGGATGGCTATGGTCAAGCCATAAAACTTACAAGGGCAGTAATAAAATAATGAAGATAGCAACTGGGCAAGGAATTCAGGAGAGAGATTACACTAAGCCATAACTACATTCAGTAAGTTGCTTGAGGCTGTGGTCTTCAGACTACTTTTTTTTTTTTTTTCAATCAGACTATCTTTCAAAGAGGCTTTAATGATACAAAAACAGTTTGGATGCATCTTTTAAGCTCTGAAATACTACTTATTTTGCCTCAAACTTTAAATTTAAAGGCCTGCCTATTCATTTGTCCAACAGGTTAGCATTGTGACACATCACCCACATTCATGCTGGTGAACTACACAATCAAGTTAAAAACAAAACAACAACAAACAACACCCTTCCACACCAACAACAAAAAGAACCTATAAATAACATTTTGGTAGGTTTCCAATTTTGTGTTGGACCATATTTATAGATATGCCAGAGCTCAATTTTTGAGGCAAGTCTAGACAAATACTGGTCATGCCCAAGGAAATCATAAAAGTGAAGATGGTTTATGAATGACTTAATCAGAACTTCTGGTTGGCTGGCTTTATTTTTCTACATTTGCTAGATATATTATAAAGACTCTGATATTGATGTATTACATACAAATGTTAAGAAAAGGCATTTTAATTTCTGTCTGTGTATGTGTGTGTGAGCACGCAAAAGCTGTGGAGGTCTCAAGATGGCTTCCAATGTCCTATTCTACTACTTTGTGCCTGATACCATTGAGACTCACTGAGCCTAGATTTCAATATCATTGGCTGGTCTGTGAGCTCCCAGGATCTACCTGTCTCTACCCCCTAGTTATAGCTATGCTTTTATGTGGGTGCTGCGAACTGAACTCATGTCCTCATGCTCACACAGCAAGCACCTTTACCCCATAAGACATCTCCAAACTCTCATTTATCCATCTGTGCAGAACTTTTGACCGAATTAGAGGAGAAGGAAAAATAGATAGGACCCCAAGAAACACTTTCAGGTCCTTCAGCACTTATATAGAGACTTTGATAGCATAAGAACTCAGTAAGTATCCTGTTTCATGAATAAATACTCCAAGATTTATGGTCAACACTAACAACAGATGAAAGTGGTCCTTCCCCTTGCTAAAACAGACTGAAAAAAAGTTATACATACAGCATAATTTCTTACATAGGCCAGAAATAAACTGGAATAAATTCAAGTCTCAGAAACTAGGATCTCACTTATACTTTCATACTCACACAGAGGCAGCTGACCAGACTTGACAAGTTGACATGTCGTGGAGCAAACATGTGAAGCTGCTGAAGGCAAGAGATGGCCTGAGCCTGAACCAGGCAGCCTGGGTTGTCCTGCATCACGGCACAACCCAGCAGACACGAGGTTCTTAAGGTGGACACGGAAGTATTGTTACCTGAAATTATTAAAAACCACAAGAGCAGAGACATAGGTCAGTGGTTAAGCATATGCTTAACATATGGGAAACCTTTGTACCTGTACATGAGTGAGCAAGTGAATGCACACACACACACACACACACACACACACACACACACACACACACACACACACACTTCAGGGGAATAATAGTAAGGTGACAGGCTTATAAATTATCTTGTTCTTAAACCTTTTTAAAAAATTACTCTTGCTGGGCAGTGGTAATGCACACCTTTAATCCCAGCACAGACAGGTGGATCTCTGTGAGTTCAAGACCAGCCTGGTCTATAGAACAAACTACAGGACAGGCTCCAAAGCCAGAGAAACTCTGTCTCGGAAAATGAAATAAATAAATAAACAAATTACTCTTTACTTATTTTGAGTGTATGTGTGTGGGTGTATGAGCATGCAACAGCACGTGTGTGGAGGTCAGAGGACAACTTGGCAGGAGTTGGTTCTCTCTTCTTACCAAATGGATCCGAGGGCTCACACTCAGGTTGCTAGGTTTGGCGAGAAGTGCCTTTGCTTGCTGAGCCATCTCATTAGACTAATTAGCTTGTTCTAAATGAAGTGTTTATTAGTAGAAGAATCCAAAACTATTTACAGGTATTATTAGATATTCATGAAAAGTAAGATTTGGTAAAAAGTAGAACTAGACATTGCTAATCAACTTAGCTCTACTGGTATTACCTGAGGGTTATTTTCATATGTTATAATCATATACCATGTGATTTCAAGAGGTTTGACTCTTTGAAATTTTGGATTTATTTATTTTTTGGAGAGCAGAGTTCTTTATGCTAGTGTACTTTATGTCTGCCACTTTAATCTTTTCAAGGTAGGAGACACCAGGCTGGCTGAACTGATGTTTTCATTTAGCAAGACATAATGAACCCCTGCTACACACTAGGCACAGAGACCAATACATGAACTTATCTCCACATGTGTATCTTTCTGTAAAACATCACAAAGGCAGCCTCTGCATACCTTGTAGCTCTGGACCTAATGTGGTAATAAGGGCGTTCAAGCATCGGCCAAGACTCTGGTGAACTTCGGCATGAGTTGGAGGCACATTTAACAACAACATGGTAATGAGGGACAGGGTAGGCTCCACATGTACATGATAGAGTGCACCAGCAGAATCAATGGTCAGGGAGAGAGAGTGCAGTGCCCAGGTCTGTAAAGACAAAAAAAGAAATAAACAGACTACAGCTGCACCACAAAACATAAAAAAGGCATTAAACTGCTCTTTGGTTAGTAAATTAAAATCACTGGAGCCAGGCTGTGGTGATGCATGCCTTTGGTCTCAGCCCTCGGCAGGCAGAGGCAGGCAGATCTCTGTGAGTTTGAGGCCAGCCTGGTCTACAGAGGGATTTCCAGGACAGCCAAGATTATATATACACAGAGAAACATGTCTAAAAAAAAAAAAAAAAAAAAAAGCATTGGAAATTAAGGAATGGATATATCACTACTAATTTGGAAAGAGAGTAAGTAAATTCTTTTAGGAACTAGAGAGATGGCTCAGAGGTTAAGAGCACTAACTGCCCTTCCAGAGGTTCTGAGTTCAATTCCCAGCAACCACAGGGTGACTCACAACCATCTGTAATGAGATCTGGTGCCCTCTTCTGGCCTGCAGGCATATGTAGACAGAACACTGTACACATAATAAATACATCTTTTAAAAAAAGAAAATCCTTTTAAAGAATATTATCTATTTTATACCATGTATATGAATGTTTTGTGTACATGTGTGTATGTGTACCACCTGCATGCCTGGTGACCACAGAGGCCAGAAGAGGGTGTTGGGTCCCTTAGAACTAGAATGATAGATGGTTGGGTGGTGGGAACTGAACCCAAGTCCTCTGCAAGAAAAACAATTGCTCTTAACCACTGAGCCATCTCTCTAGCCAAGAAAATCCTTATCTTTAAATATCAAATATAAAACCAATTCAGACAATCATCAAATTCAGAATGATCCATCTTGAGATAGCTGAGCAGTAAGAATATCAAAGACAGCTTGAATAAATTTAGTTTGTTTACTATTCATATAAATAATAAAAATGAAGAAAGCTGGGCATCAGAGAGTATACTCTGTATAATTCCATTTATGTAAAATATAAAAGGTGATAAACCTAGTTTGTAGTGTCTCACACTGGGTAGTAGTTATCTCTGTGGCACAGGCAGTTCGCTATAAGACAGCATCAACAGTGTCCAGGGCACGCCATGTTTATTAGCTTCTTGATCCAGGTGTGTGATGGGTTTTTAGTCTATGCATTTTCTTCATGGATATGTACACTAAAACCTTTGCATATAACAATGCATAGTCTAGTTTAGGTGAACCAAAAGTGGCCTTGTCCCACTAACTTCTGAACTTGAATTATAAGGAAATAGGCACACCATAGGATTTCCCTACTTTCATGAATGCTTGACTATTCCATTACATGAAGTGAACAGAGTTCTGTTAGATATGAACCAGACATTTCTCCCTTCATCAACACATCACCTGGATGTCTATTTCTTACAAAGCTTAAATGCTACAAAAATGAGTTCCTAGCTGTTAGCTGGGAGATAAGAGCAACCCATCAAGACTCAGATTTCTTTTGGGCAGGGTATGAATGCACTCTGTTGATAAGCTGTACATAGATGCACTCTATCCACCAATGAGCTGTACACAGAAGCACTCAATCTACCAATGAGCTGTATATAGATGTACTCTACCAATGAGCTGTACATAGATACATTCTATCCACCAATGAGCTGTACATAGATGTACTCTACCAATGAGCTGTACACAGATGCACCTTACCAATGAGCTGGACATAGATGCACTCTATCCACCAATGAGCTGCATACAGAAACACTCAATCTACCAATGAGCTGTACACAGATGCACTCTACCAATGAGCTGTACATAGCCCAAAGATGACTTGAGTTTGATGACAGAAATTATCAAAAAAACATTTAAATGAATCAAACAGTATAAAACTATATACATTAGAAAAGATATTTTCAAAGAGTGAAAAGGATTCTAACAGATAAAACACATAATATTGTTAATTCTTGTGCTAATACTAGAGATTGGATTAGGACTTCATGCATATTAGGCAGGCACTCAAGGGATGGGCTCTATCTATAAACCATTTTTTTTTTTTTACTTTTTCTCTTTGACTCAGGGTCTTATTAAGTTGTTCGGGTTGGTCTTGAACTCATCCTGTAGCCCAGGCAGGCATTGAATCCATAATCTTTCTACCTAAGCAACTGCTATAGTGCCTGGCTGTTTGTGCTTTGGTGTTTTTGAGAGAGTCTTGCTGCCAAGATGGCCTTAAATTCTATACAGTCCAAGTTGGCCTGTAACTCATGATTGAGCACCAAGAGTAGAGGTGCACAGCACTATTCGTGGCAAAGTACTATAATTAAAGATAGTTGAAGACTTGGATGTGGTAGCACATACCTGTAATTACAGCACTTGGAGGAGGCAAGGAGGACCAGTTCAAGATCAGCTTTGGCTACATAGATGGATAAGAAATGAAAAGTTTAAGTCAGTTCAGTTAAGCATTACATGATGTGGAGAATTCTACACAAAATATGATAATATAACTAGAATACAGAAGTTGAAATTTGTCGAGACAGTTAAACTGGACCTCTCACACTGCCAGAGTCTCTATAGGCAGCTAACACATACTAGGGAGGAAAAGACATCTTACTCCAGTGGAAGATGCTCATCCTTCTCTAACAACCCTCATCCTATTCCTGCTGGCAATCCTAATCAAACTCATTGGGTTATGAAGAAGAAAGAGGAAGAAGGAAGAAGGGGAGGAGGAAGAGAGAAGGAAGAGGAAGAAGAAGAGGAGGACATGAGGGGGACAAGAGATGGTAAAGGGGGACGAAGATGATCAACATACATTATATACATGTGTGAAAACTGAAAAGTGTCACAACAAAACAATCATGATATAAAATTAATACACACTGAAATGTATTGGGCTATCAGATAGGAGGAGGAAGAATAAAAGGGAAAACTTGAAGTAAAGATAAGAAAATGACAGGAGCAAAGCAGGCAGGTCATCTACAGAAGTCAGGTTTGGGGGGACAGTAGCAGAGATGAGTCAGCTGGGAAGCTGCTTAGGAGGGGCAAGGCGGTGTAGGAGGATCATGAGTTTGATGCCAGCCTGGGCTACACAGTAAGGCAACACCTCAAAAATAAAAATAAAACAAAGTAAAATGAAACAAAATGCCAAGGTGGTGGCACAAGCCTGTAAATTCAGTTTTTCTGGTGGCTCAGGCAGTGAGGCCAGCCTGGGTAACAAGTACAAAGCCAGACTGGGGAACTTAGTGAGTTCCTATCTAAAGGTAACAAGAGTCTAGGGATGTGGGTCATCCTCAAGCAGAGGACTTGGCTGCTGGCATACAAGACCCTGGGTTCAATTCCCTACATGAAAAAACAAGAAACCAAAACACATCAAACTAAACAAAACCAAACGAAACCATGGGTAGCAAAACAAACTCTTCAGCAAGAAGGCTGCAAAATCAAACATTTTAAATCTGGTTTCACATTTAGAAAGGATTGGAAAGAAAAATAATTAGAGAACAGTAAAGTCTTTTAGGAGGCTACTGTAAAAATTTGGGACATAAGTACAAGTGGGAAGAGATAAGGAAAATAAGCAAAATAGAAGCATACTTAAGAGGCTGAGGCAGCATAATTGATTTCATGTTTGAGGCCAGGCAGAACTATGTACTACGACTACTATAAACAAAATGACACAAACAAAAAGATGTATGAATACAGTACGGTCTTAAAAAAAAAAACCACAGCCAGGAGTGACTTCATACACCTTTAATTTTAGTACTTGGGAGGCAGAGGCAGGCGGATCTCTTGAGTTCTAGGCCAATCTGGTCTGCACAGTGAGTTCCAGGACAGTCAGGATTACACAGAGAAACCTTGCCTTAAAAAAACAAACAAACAAACAAACAAAAAACCAAAAACAAAAAAAAAAGCCCAGAACAAAACAAAGCAATCATTAGGAGAACAGAATCACTCTAGCTAGATGCCAGAGGAACGGTGAACTTGACAGTAGCAGTCACACACACATGGATGGTAGAGTGGTCAAAGTAGGTTTTTGGTCTCTAACCTGACTTCTTTTTTTGTTTGTTTGTTTGTTTTTTAAAATCTCATTCACAATTAGCTTCTCAGCCACGAAGAAGTACTTGGCTTCTGAAAGCCTCAGATAGCCTCTAAGGGACTTCTTGCCCTACATGATTACAAGCACCAACTATGCCAATGTGTTTAGAAGAGCACTGCACAGTGCCCGGTGCCTAACAAGCTCAGGTGCTATGGGTCTAATGCTCCATTCTTCAGAAAGGACACTGAATGTGTAAGCACTCTGAGTATGAGTGGAAGAGAGGTTTGAATTTTTAAAAATATATCAAACTGCACAACAGTTTTGCCGTTTAACATGGAGTATTAGTTGTCAGTGAAAGCAGAACCCGAATCATGGACGAGTCACAGACTTCAAGGAAGCTGTCATATGAGGAGACTCACCTGCACATCAGGAGAAGTGCTGTCCTGAGACAAAGTATAAAGGACTCCAATACAAGAACTCAAGTGCTGAGGACCTATGCCCCCTAAGTACCTATGCAGGGATCCCAGAGCCAGTGAGTGGCCTGTTCTTGTAACCACATCTCTTGCTGACTTCAATCTGCAAGTATAGAAATAAAGAAGGACAAAAAAGATAAACCTAAACAGAAGCAGCAGCTCAGTTTGTGAGCGCTGACTATCCATGTCAAACCCTAGGATTCAATCTATAGACTGAGAGGGTCTGTTTCCATAAATTGTCTTCTGAGCTCCCCACGCACACACATGCACGCTGTGGCACACGCAGACCCACACACATACTTGTGTACTACCATATGCACACACGGACACCTGCATAGATATATATGTACATATAGACATATATATGAATATACCCTTGCATATGCATTTACCCACATACATAAGGAACCACAAACATTCATGTGTGCCACTCACACTTGTATAAATACAGACAATACATGAAAAATAAATATATTTCAATACATGCAACTTGCTACATAGGCAAAACTTTTCACAAGAATAGTTAGAAAAGTAGAAAGGTATCTTATGGTGATCTGAAGGAAAATGGGCCCCAAAGGGAGTGGCATTATTAGGAGGTATGGCCTTGTTGTAGGTATGGTTTTGTTAGCAGAAGTATGTCACTGTGCAGGTGGGTTTTGAAGTCTCATGTATGCTCTAGCCATGTCTAGTGAGAGAGACCACTTCCTGTTACCTGTGAAAGATCTAGGGCTCTCAGCTCTTGCTTTAACACCACGTCTGTCTGCACACCACCATGTCCCACCATGATGATAATGGATTAAACCTCTGAAACTGTAAGCCACCCAATTAAATGGTTTCCTTCATAATAGTTGCCATGGTCATGGTGTCTCTTCACAGCAATTGAAACCCTAAGACATTTCATTTTCCTTTATTAAAAAAATTTAAAGATAGGGTCTCAAGCTGGGTAGTGGTGATCTATGCCTTTAATCCCAGTACTCGGGTGGGTCTACAAGCTAGTTCCAGGACAACCAAGGCTACATGAAGAAGCCCTGTTTCAAAAAGCCTTTCTCTGCCACTTATGGGGGGGGTCTCATTATATAGATCAGACTGGCTTTGAATATACAGAGATCCTCCTACTTTTGCCTTTTAAGTGTTGGGACTAAAGGTGTATACCACCATACCCTATGATTTTCTCACTATACTATTTCAGAGATATACACATATTACTTAAAATATATATTAGCCGGACGTTGGTGGTGCATGCCTTTAATCCCAGCACTCGGAAGGCAGAGGCAGGAGGATCTCTGTGAGTTTGAGGCCAGCCTGGTATACAGAGCAAGTTCCAGGACAGACTTCAAAGCAATACAGAGAAACCCTGTCTCAAAAAACCAAAAGAAATATATATATATATATATATATATATATATATATATATATATATGTATATATATATATATTATACATGACATATATTCACACATTCACTACATATATACAAATATATATTATATGTGACATACATGTATACACACATAGCTTATAGGGTTGGCACTAATACTATTTTATTATTAGGTAACATTTTAACTCCCTCACTTCACTTCAAGAACTTTGAGACTAAAACTATAAGAGAAGTTATTATTTATTGGTAATGTCCTATGTGCTATTCAGGCACTTCAGCTCTTCATCCCTCCCAAGAGTCTTGTGCTCATGCTGTCAGTGCTGCATTTTACAGGTGATTCAAAAGGACAGCTGGAGAACCATAGAGTAATATGGTAGAGACGATATTCAAACCAGGGCCAAAGAACTCATATTACCATCACAACTACTAACCGATTGATCGTGTTTACATCAAGCCTACAAGCATGCACTTTTTTGGAGACAGAATCTTATTATGCAGCTTACGATGGTCCAACAGGAAACCAGTGGAAATTTTGCTTCTGTTGCTTGAGAATGAGTATGTGCTACCATAGCAGGTATAATTGTGGACTTTATCTGTAATTGTTTTAGTATTATTTTCAAATTTATAGCCCTTTCCCTTAAACAGTTAAATGAGTAGGAGGACCACATTACCGACTACCTCTTCAGAATAGTCTGAGACACCTGGTGGAAGGACTAAGTGACCCCGCCCCCCCAAAGCTACGGAGGTCTTGTGGTCTGTAGTCTTCAGTTTTCCTTTCCTACAGACTGCTTGGGCTACTTATCATATGTAGTTTATATAACAGAAGTGTCCCACTGGCCTAGAGTCTATTTATTGAGTATATATGTCCAACTATAATATAATATTGATATAACAGAGACCAAGAGGGTTTCCTTCATTCGAAAACATCCACATCATCAAATTTTCTTTTTCAGTTAAACCGCAGAGCATTTTTATTACTTCCAATAAACAGCAAAGCATATCCCATTTTTGTTAACAGCCCACCAAGAAATTCACTTACTTGTCAAAGCTAACTTGGGCTAATCCAGCGGTAAAAACTGCATCATCAACCACTTGGGCCAATCTAGCCCATGCTTCCGAAGCTGCACATCTCAAAAGGGGGTTGGGACTTTCTAGGGCTCCCAGCACTAGTGTTAGGACAAGTCTTCTTACTTCAGGACCTAAACTTCGTTTAGAGCCAGCCACATACTAAAGTACATGAAAACAATTAAAATGCACAATTACAGCAAATGTTCTGATCTAGTTTAATATATATATTCTTGTCAGTCAAGTATGTTCATCACTTAAAAAACACAGAACACAGAAATCACTACTCACGATGTTCATGAGACAAATGACTAATGAACACTATCATGTTTTACTGAGAAATAGTAAGACATTGTAAGGGCGCAGTTGGATTTGGTCCACAGATGCCCGTCCTAGAATATCTTGTTTAGTTAGCCAAGGCATGGCACTAAGCCAAGGTCAGATGCTAATAAGTTTTATACAGAGAAAAAATAAAGAACAACTCTCAATCCTGAGACATATTCACAGAGATCAAGAAAAATGAATAATGAATTTCTCTAGAAGAATCAGCATAAAACCTACTTAGTTTCAAATGTACTTAATTTCAAAATAGCAAGAAGATAAAAAGTAAAATTACCTTCAATAAATTAGAAACAGCACAAACAACGTGCAACTGAACGGCTTGCTGACGAGCTCCTTTGGTGTGCTTTATGCTGTTCAACAGCTGCTCCAGAATCTGAAACCTGAAATCAAGAGCCACAAGAGTTAAAGGCAGCACAGCGCAGAGCACCTGAACACCTCTGCGGATTCTCCTGTTGCTGTGCTTTGTGGCGACTACTAAGGTGAGAAACTGTTATCCAATACCTTTAAATTGCTTAAGAAGAAAAAAAACCCACACACATACTAACCAATAGGAAAATGTTTTTATTGAGGGCCATTCCAGCAGCAGGGAAGAAAGCATTGTTTTATGAAAAACATTACCAAAGTCTGGCTCAGATTTTCTTCTTGGGAAAATTCTGCTGTCTCAGTACCTGTAGTTTATATAATTTTTTTGCTTACTTCTCCTAACTTCCAGTCTATTTTTTTTTCTTTTTTTCTGAATCATGGGGAAAACACTCTTAAAAAAGGTAGTTCTAAGCACTTCCAAAATCATACTTGTAGTGATTATAATACTTATGTTTTATTAAAGTTTGCCTGAAGATTCAGAAAGCAAAGTCAGCCAGAAGTCATAGAAGCCAGGCACACACCTTTAATTCCAATAGCCAAAAGCTAGGAGGTGGTGGTACACACCTTTAATCCTAGTACTCAGGATTAAGAGGTAGATGGATCTCTGAGTCTTAGGCCACCCAAATCTACACAAGATTGATACAGTCCTACAGACAGACAGCTCACACACAGATGATCTCAGCACCTGGGATCAAATGCCTTTAATCCCAGCATTAGGGAGGTCTCGTATGAAGCATTCATTATCCAACCACACTGAGGATAGGAGACATTCATTCTCCAGGCACCTTGAGGATGGGAAGACATTCAGTCTCAGGGTTCTCCAGCCATGCTGAGGAGAGGCAGTGGGGTCAGCCCATTCAGCCTGAGGTAGTGGCCTGCTATTTTGCTTTTCTGTTCTTTACCTTGAAGTTTGAACCCCAATATCAGTCTCTGGGTCTTTTATTTTTCCTGTAACACATACTTTGTGTTCCTTCAGTTCCTTCAGTAGCTGCGATTGTGAAAACACAGTCTAGAACTGGTGCTGCCAAGGCTGTGTTGTAGGGCCTTGTGGTACCTAGCTTAGAGCCCGGGTGAAGTAGGGACCACTGGGAGGTTTCTGGGCCACTGGGTCTCCGTATCCTTTGCTTCCTGGCTATGAGGTGGGTGGTTCTGCCCTGGCAGGCAATCCCAAAATGACATACCTCTGCTGGCTCAACCATTCATTGGAAGCCCTAAATTTGTGAGCAAAATTAACTGCTTCTTGATTATAAACTAATTATCACAACTATTTATTAGGTTCAGAGAAAGCTGACAAACTAAATACTATTATTTGAGAATATCCTAATTCATATATATTCAGTGTTGACAATCACACAAAAATTTGTATTCTTTTTTTAATGACATTTAAAATCAGAGGTTTTAATTCCTTATGTAGAGATTCGAAGACTTACCTGTGAGACAAGCCATACCACCGTCCTATCAATTTTCTCCTAAGGCACTGCTTCTGAGGTTAGTACTTTCTCCCCATTAAATTAAGAAAGCAGAGACAACACTAATGAGTATTTTGTGGGCTGTGAATTAAGATGGCAGCAACAGCACCTTGAAATGTCTAGTACCCTGTGTTAGGTATGTGGCAGGCAGTCAAATGCACCCATCACACCAGCATAAAAGGACAATTGCACCAGGAAGGAACAAACAGTGCACAGAGTGGTTGGGGGGAGAAGGCAGATGGGCATCCTTTCTTTACACGACCCCAGCACACTCCCAACCCAATGTCCTTGGGTGCTGAATCAGATCTCCATCGTTTGCATGCATGCGTGCCTGTGTGCATGCCTGGGGAGGGAGGTGGGCGTCAGGAGGCAAATTTATGGAGTAGGTTCTCTCTTCCCATTTGTTTCTTTCCTAGGGAGTGCATGGACTGTCACAGCATGTGTATAGTCAGAGAAACGGCCTTCAGGCTCTCTTCTTGCACTCTGACACGAATCCCAGGGATCAACTCTGGTTGTCAGCATGGCAGCCTTTACCCACTGCACCACCTTGCAGGCCAGATCTCTATCACAGTGTTGAGGACACAAGACTTAAAGTTTTGTCCAGTAGCAATTTTGTTATCAGAGCAAAGGAGATATGGGTGTTGCTCCTTTTAAAATCTTGTACAATAGTGCAAGAAGTTTGATGGGAAAAAAGGTATAATACAAATGGCAGGTCACCAAGGGTTGAGAGAATCTCACTACTCCCAAGTTCACTTGTAGCCCTGGCATCTAGAAAGAGTTATCATTAACATTTCAGAATCTTTCATTTTATTTTCAGACCCCCACCCCAGGATCATGGAAATAATTTTCAGAAAACGGGGCCTACAGTGTACCTCAGTGTTATGGCTTGGCTTTCTCTCTCTCAAGTATACTGTCATACACTTTCAAATAAGTATTAGCACTAGTCTATGAATATAATGATTAATTTTGTCAATTCCTTAGTTTGAGATCTTTAGGGCATTTGTAATTTTTCTTATTAAAAATATGGTTGCTGTTTATGGTGGTACATAAACAGGTACCTGTAATCCTAGCACACAGAAAGCTGAGGCAGGAGGATTGCTGAGTTTGAGGTCAGCTGGGGTTACACAGTAAGCTTCAGGCCAGTCAGGACTGTACAAGATTTAAGATTCTCTTAAAATGAACAATTCGAACCACCCCATAAACCCCTTTAAACATAAACATTTGTGCTTTAATACTAGCAATGTAAACTTTTCTTATTTTTAGATTTCTGCGGCCAGAATATAGAGACTTGCCTAGTCTAAAAGAAAATTTTGGGCCCATGAGTTAAACAGCAGATAAAGAAACTTGCTGTAAGGCTTGTTATCTTCACTTTGGTCCCTGAAACCCACATTGTAGAAGGAGAGAAACTGACTCTCACATGCCTTACTCATAGTTAATTAACTAAATGAAATAATAATAATAGATTCTGAAAAAAAGGGTTGAGGGAGTAAAATGGTACAGTGCGTAGAGGTGCTTGCCACCAAGTCTGAGAAACCAAGTTCAAATCCCTCAGCCCCACATGGCAGAAGGAGAGAACTGACTCTTGCAAACTGTCCTCAGACTTCCAACATGTAAACGTATTTTATTTATATGTGTTTGCGTATGTCTTGCCTGTGAGTGTGTGCATGCAAGGAAGACAGACGCGGACTTCAGACTCCTGGGCTAGAGTTACTGTGTTTGGGAGCCATTAATGTGGCTGCTGGGATCCAAACTCTGGTCCTTTAGCAGGGTAATAAGCACTCTTAATCTCTCAGCCATCTTTCCAGTCCCAATAATTTCAATTATGAATACATAAACACATTAAATTTATTTTAAACTTAGAATAGTTTCTTTGTTTTCTTTTTATGTACATTGGTGTGAAGGTTTCAGATCCCTTGGAACTGGAGTCACAAACAGCTATGAGCTGCCATGTGGGTCCTCTGGAAGAGCAGCCAGTGCTCTCAACTGCTGAGCCATTAGAATAATCTTTTAAAAGTTTTCTTTTAAACTGTTCAAACACAACACCCATCACAGTAACAATAAAAAGCTTTGAAACATTACTTTTCCCTTTTCATTTTGCTTGATATTTTAGTGGGTGGGAGGGTCTCCCTGTCTAACTCATGCTCCACTGGTATTGAAAATTATTCTGCCTCAGCCTTTCCATGCTGGGATTACAGGCTCACTCCACCATACTGGCTAAGTATGGAAACTTTAATTAAGCCTGCTCTTATCTAGAAATGTAAGAATAGAACACTAAGTCAGGAAGCTCAGTGCTGGGGAGGCAGAGACAGGAAGTTCCAGGCCATCGAGAAACTTAAATTAAGGTAGCTTGTGACCTTAAAATTGGCACAGTGATTATCCTCTGGCCAATACACACACGCACATGCATCTCTACACACATGAATCCAGTCAGACCTGTCATGACTAAGAGCTCAAGGTGGGACAACAGGAGACTAGATAGATACTCTATTCACATAGCTTCTCTCCTCTGGTTCTCTAATGACACCCACAAAAGGCTACTGAGTTACAATGACTTACTTTCTGCTTCTGGGATCCTGCAATGCCTTTTCCTTTAAAAATAAAAAACAAAACAAAAAAACTCAAACTACTACCTGACATTTTATTCACTTAAAATTAAAAAAAAAAAAAAAAACCAAAACAGAACAACAGGTTGTTTTTGTTATGCCTGAACATTTTAATTACAACAAATAAAATCTGCTTTCAAATACTTGAATATTCATTATATTATTATAACTAGGTAAGGAAAATGATGAGCATAATTTAAACTTCATTAAATGTAATAAAATTAAGAAACCATGAACATCAAATTAGATAATAGATCAGAAACTGTCTACAAGAAAAAACGTCATTCTTCTGCAAAGGGGAGAACAATCTTTTTATCAGAAGGCCTGCAGAAGATGTGGTTATTCATAAGCAAACTGTACCAAACCTGCTTCAGAAATAACTTCATGACCAGGCTATTGTTAAGTTTGCAGTAAGGGACTATGGTGAAATTTCTATTGAATGGCTATCCACTAGGAGACATGATTAGATGAAATGACAGGATAAAAACCATGATCTAAGTCAAATGCGTGTGGTTTAGAGTGAAATGTTAGGGGCAAAGAAGGAAGGAGAAAGAACACTGGTGGATAAATGGGGCTAATCCATAAACTCATGATCAGTGCAGCCATTTAGTTTCTGAGAATACTATCCTAGGTAGTGGACTTTGATCCCTAACATAGATTTATACCTAGGTCATCAGGTATATCATTCATTAGCCTTTGGTATTTTCTTTTTCTTTTTTTGGTTATTCAAGACAGGGTTTCTCTGTGGCTTTGGAGACTGTTCTGGAACTAGCTCTTGTAGACCAGGCTGATCTCGAAGTCAGAGATCCACCTGCCTCTGCCTCCTAAGTGCTGGAATTAAAGGAGTGAGCCACCACCGCCCGGCAGCCTTTGGTATTTTCAAAATCTCCACTTCCTGTGCGCCAGGATTATGGCAGATGCATTTAGCAATTTCTTATCAATATTAGCTACATGAAAACAGACTTTACCTCACATGTCCCAGGTGACACTCTTATAGTAACGAGGTCATCTGATGGCACCTTTCTTGCCCACCAGCAATGTGTTTGTTAGACAGAACACATTCAGGAAAGCAGTTACTGCAGAGACTTACCTCTGGGCTTCTCCCACATGAGCACAGACCACCCCGAAGAGCTTGGATGCGGAGTTAATAACTGACAGTGCTGGGGGTAGGGGCTTAGGCACAGAGTCTCCTTCTACATCCTTCTCATAGATAGAGTAAGGGTCATATTCTAGACTTCCACAAGCAACACCATTACCAAGCATGAGCTAGATAGGGAGAAAAAAAAAAAAGTAACATTTGAAAATCATTCAAGACAAACCCTCCTCAAGAATTATTCTAAAACCACTATACCTGTTCTTCAATAAACCTATGGTCAGTCTCTTGCAGCAAAGGACTTAATATCAAAAGGTCATCTGGGTGACAAAGGGCTGGAAGTAAACATGCAGATGCTGCTGCTTGGGTATCAGGGGCAGTCAGTTCAGCAGCCAGCTCTTTGAGGATAGCACTGAGGTTCCCTGTGGAGTCAGAGGAAAAGAACAATTAGCAATTTAGTACTAGCTTTTATCCTTAAGAGTATGGGATAAAGGAAAGCTCAGGTGGCCCAACTTTACAGACTATTTCTCATCTTCGGTAACTGTACCACACAGGAATGGCTCAGCTGTGTCCACCACACAGGAACGACTGCCAGAGATCTGAATGCAGCCGGATTGAACCCGAACCAGCAATTGAGCTGAATTACTCTGCTCTTCAGGTAAGCTTTGTTTGTTAGATTATAAACAAAATATCATATTCCTCTCCTTTTTTTTTTGTCTAAAATAAAAAGGTTATAACTAATATAAGAAAAAGCTATATACAATAAGTACAATAACTATAAAAATATATAAGCAAAACATATACCAATAATGTTTAGTTCATTTGCACGTGACAAATTCAGAGAAAATTCTCCATATCTATCCTATCTTGGTGAGTCCAAAAGGTTATGCCTAATTCACTTTCTAATTTGCATTATCAAATTATCTTTTTAATGTCTCTCAACTTTTTACACTTTATACCTCTTTAGCGAGATTCTTGTCTGAGTCTGGTAAACAAGGAAAACTATCTGCTCTTCAACTTCTTCAGAGATCTGAGAAGGAAATAATATTAACTGAATAAGCAGGAAATGTGAGCAAGTGACTTTAAAAAAAAAAGTAAGAAATGGCAAAAACAGTTGGCTGCTTGGACAGTCACCCAAGGTTCCTCTGCAACGTTGGGGCATCCACCTTCAGCTTAAAGGCCTAGCATTTTACACAGAATTTTCTATGAAGCAGGATTTTGAAGGACTGACTGTCCTGCTTTGTCTTGACAATGTTTGGCAGTCATTGTCTTTTGTGTCCTTGTTCAATTAGGACAGCATACTGTCAGCAGTCAAGGCAAGGGCACTTTCTTACCCAGTAACTTACTTTGAATGCCACAAAGTAAGTAAACTCCATGTGGAGTTTCTTCAATGCCCATCAACTTATCTGAAGTAGATTGGTGGGGCCAGGAGCAGACATGTCTCATTATCATTAAAAACAAACAAACAAACAAACAAAACCAATCCCCCCCAAAGAAAACCAAGAAACAACAACAAAAAAAACCCCAAAATAAAATCTATGTTAATAAAACATCTTAAATGACATATTCTACAAATCTCTGAAGATGGCCTATCTACCTAAACTATATTTGTTTTGACCATGAAAACATACCTAAATGACTACAAATTTAATAGTAATAGGTGCCTAATTACTAACCTGCATTTCCTTATTATCCTATGTAGTTCATAACGACAACTTTCAAGAACTAGAAATTTCTATCACATTGTTAAATGAACTGTATAGGTACAATACCTTGGACAGTTTCTGGGAAAAGTATTTAACCACATCAAATGTAAGATAGCAAATAAAAACTAAGAACTCAAAATTTTACTCCACAAACATCAGAAAACTCAATTTCTCTCCTCTTCCTCCTTTTCCTAGTTAAGTGTCTTATTCTGTAGCCCAGGCTGCCTGTGATCTTGAAGAGCTCTTTCTTCCTCAGCTGGGATTACAGGTGTGAGCCACCATGCTTGCTGTAATTACTCTTTAAGAAAAACATCCAGCACTTGGGAGGCACAGGAAGGTGGATCTCTGTGAGTTTGAGATCAGCCTTGTCTACAGAGTGAGTTCCAGGACAGCCAGAACTACACAGTAAAACCCTGTTTTGCAAAACAAAAACAAAACCCTCATTATTATCTGCTGGGCAATCGTGGAGAAAGTTAATTAAATTGCTAAAGACTTTCCATGTAACTGGGGCTAGAGAGATGGTTCAGTGGTTCCAGAGGACCCGGGTTTAAGTCCCAGTCCCCAAATGGCAGCCCACAATTGCCTATTAACTCCAGTTCCAGGGTATCTGGTGTTCTCTTCTGGTCTCCTGGGGCACCAAGTATACACATTTGTGCACAAACACACATGCAAGGAAGGCAAAACACCCACACACATTAAAAAACAAAACAAAACAAAAACTTTCTATGTAAAAAAGGCAAGTTCTTATTTTTTGGTCTTATAAGATCAGTATCTGGCAATTTGCTACAACAACTAATATGACCAGAATTTTAAAGCTACCCCCACCTGAGAAAAGGTTAATATTCTGAATTAATGTGGCATATGTTGTGTTATTTTAATGTATAAAAGGAGATGAGTAAAAACATGTAGCGTCATAAGAAATACAGCAAGTAACATGCAATTTAACATGGCTTAAGTATCAGAAAGAAGACAGAAGTCCTAGAGAAAACAAATGTCAAGTTTCCACCCCTAGACTAAACACCTTCAATTACTCAGAGCAGCAATGTATTGTCTTAGCACCATGTTTTACACCAGGCCCAACAGTACAAACCTGTGATCCCAGCACACAGGAAGCAGAAGTGAGAGGACCAGGAGTTCAAGGTCATTCCTCAGCTATATACATAGCAAGTTTGAGGCCACCTTGGGCTATATGAAATTGTCAAAACCAAACAACAAAAAACCCAAGGCAATCTTATCAACTGCAGAATCCCACTCATACAAAGTCATTTTTTGAGCCTAATAAAAACAAAATTTGCATTATAAACTTTGTAAAATCAATTCTACATTGGTGGTTTAGTAGCAAACATGATTCTTGGCACTGGCAGAGTTAGAAATATAATACAGAAAAATGGAAAGGAATGTGTTCTATCAACAGCATTCTACAAAGAGTCAAATTTATAATAGATTTGCACTATAAAATCTGCAAACAAAAGTATTGGAGTCTTTGTGACTAGGCCTGTGCACAGTAGTAGGGCCACAGGTACTTTTCCCAAGGGAGATGCAAATGACATATGAAAAGACACAAAAACTAGACTCCTTCTCCTCTTCCTTTTGAGGTAGAGATGTACGGTGTAATTCACACCACTAGCCTGGAACTCATGTAGCCCAGGTTGGTCTCAAACTAATAATCCTCCTGCCTAGGTCTCCAAAACACTAGAATTACAGGTGTGTGCTATCACACTTAGCAAGAAGTTAGGTTTATAAAAAAATATATTATATTTAGTATAAAACAATGAACCTGAGGATTAAGACAGTACTCTAACATATAAGAAAAAACAATAGTCAGCACCATTCATTCACTCAGTCAAGTGTTTAACAACTATTGATTTATAGATATCAAACTAGTCACAAAAAATAAAATACTTTGGTCTAAGGCACATACCTTTATAGGTCTCAGGAGGTAATAAAATTAGTAGTTCATAAAGCCTCTGTCTATAAACTACTGATGGTGTTTTCAAAGAACTTCCATATGTTTTTAGTATCGAAGAAAGCCTTAAAACAAAAGAAAAAGTATATCTTTAAGTGTGTATGCTATATGGAAATGTACAAACATGGAACAGGTCAACATATAAACACAAGCTAATGAACATTAGTGCTAATTTATGTTTTTAAGATAAGGTGGCCTCGTAAGTCCACGTGAAATTCTAGGAACACAGCTCAGGGCTAGAGCACCTAACATATGAGGTCTGGGTTTCATTCCTGGCATTGAAATCAAGCCAACAAAACAATCAAATAAAACAGTAACAGTAATTTTTATTCCATACTTCATAAAGTGAAACTATAAATTCAGTTCTCATTTCAAAGGCTGTTAAGTATTTATTATAATGGAAACCCTAAACTTCTAGTATAAAATTTCAAAAGTTACTTGGCATTTGCCAGAAACAAAACTCTATTAGGTAGAAAGTTAACTCAATAAATAATAAAGTAAAATAATTACTGGTTCTATTATACAAACTTCAGCTTGATAATCACAACAGAACAGTCCTGAAACCCCATATAGACTATTTTAGTTATGGAAGTTAAGCTAATCCATTATATTTTTGTATTTCCTTAAAGCCAGATCAGAAAATTATAGCTAATATATAAAAACTACTCCATTCATATTTACATATTAAAAATGATCCATTATATTTTTAGATGAACTCTGCATCATTCACTTGGTTTAAATTTAGTTTAGAGGATTATATGTTGTTCCTATAAACTCAGATTAGAACAAAGTAAGAATCTAGGAAATTGTTTTTATTGGGTTTTGCTTCCATTGGCGGGAAAGGTTAGTCAATGTAAGGTTTTAAAAAAGAACAATAATTTAAGAAAAAGAGGTTATAGAGAATAATGACATAAAAAAATTTCAACATGAGCAAGGCTAATTTTCACAAAGCTTAACAGGTATGCACTTAGTGAGATTCAACAGGAAAGACAAGAAAAAGCATAATTAAAACTTCCCCAGAATGAAGGGACCCTGAAGTTACAGAAAATGTTAAAAGTAAGATTTTAAGAGACAATGCAGACTAAAGCCTCCACAGATAAAGATGTTTTAGGAAAACTCTGAAAAAGTTACTTGCTAAATTTTACTTAAACAGACAAAGAACACAGAACATTCCCAAATAGACCCCACAAAGTCAGAAACAAAGAAATGGATTTTTCAGCATTTAAAAGAAAATCCTGTAGAGATTTCAGACAGATGGTCTCAGAAAGTTTCACGTGGTAGATCACTCCAATCACACATACTCTCTTGATGAAACATTACTCTATGAGGTTAATAACATTTCACAACTGCATGAGGAAAATGATATAAGAAAGAAACAGGACAGAACACCTATGACTATATATATATATATATATATATATATATATATATATATATATATATATATATATAAAGAAACCCATAACAAAACCACATCTAGAAGCTTATAATATTGATGAATAAGTTTCCCTCCCTCCCTTCTTTCCCTCCCTCCCTCCTTTTCTTTTTGGTTTTTAGACAGGGTTTCTCTGTCCTGGAACTCACTCTGTAGACCAGGCTGGCTTTGAACTCACAGAGGTCTACCTGGCTCTGCCTCCCAAGTGCTGGGATTAAAGGTGGACACTACCAATATCTGGCTAATAAGTTTCTTAAAGTTTATAACATTAAGCAAATTGATACAAATCAAAATCTTCTCATATTAAAAAAAAATAAAAGAAAAACCATGGCCTAATACAGCACACACTTAAAAAAGAAATCTACAGCAAATACCACTGCTAAGAATAAAATATCAGGCCAGGTGGTGGTGGCCCATGCCTTTGATCCCAGCACTCGGGAGCCAGAGGCAGATGGATCTCTGACTTGAGGCCAGCATGATCTACAAAGCAAGTTCTAGGACAACAAGGGCTACAGAGAAACCCTGTCTTGAAAACAAAACAAAACAAAACAAAGAAAGGAATAAGATATCAGAAGTGGTCCTTGAAAACATTCTGTTTAGGGCTCTTGTTGGTTTATTTTTTGAGAGGCTCTAGGCTGCCATCAAATGTGTGCTCTGCCAGACTCCACTTCTCTAGTGTGTGTTTATCAGATCTGGCTTGCTGAGAAAAGGGATGAGGTTATGTTGCTCAGGCTTGACTGAAACAACCCTCCAGTCTCAAGCTCCTGAGTGACTGAGACTATATACACATGAATTCTATGCAGGTGTTTCTATGTTTTGTTTTACAATTTTTAACATTGGTTTGTGTGTGTGGGTCCTCACCTGTCTGTGCACCTGGTGTGTGCCTGGTGCAACCAGAAGAGATCACCAAGTCACACATGGTTGTGAGCTGCCATGTCATTGCTGAGAATTGAACCTGGGTTCTCTGGAAGAGCAGCCAGTGCTTTTGACTGCTGAACCATCTCTTCAGTCTGCTTGTATGCTTTTTAGAACCATAACTGCAACTATGTAGGTCAGGACAACATGCAATTTGCTTTGTGGTGCAGGCTGGTTTTGAATTTGTGATGATTCTTTTGCCTCCTATGTGTTCGATTTAATTGTGTGTGTGTGTGGGGGGGCATGTGTGTCAGCACATGTGAGGGTACACTGGTATGTGTGCACATAGTCTATAGAGGTCCAAAGCTGCCATCAAGTGTTTTCTTACTGAGGCAGGTCTAATGCTGGACCCAGAGCTTGCCACTTCCAGCTAGTCTAACTAGATGGCTTGCCCCTGGGATCTCCCATCTCTACCTCCTGAGTGTGCCAGCCTGGCCTTAGGATGGATTCAGAGGATCCAAATCCTAGCTCTCACTCTTATGCAGCAAATACTTCAGCCTCTGAGGCATCTATCCAGTCCTACAATTCTTTCTTCACATAGAAGCATCCAGCAAGGTATTGGCAAAATATTAGATGCATTCTTTGACTTCCTTCCTTCCTTCCTTCCTTCCTTCCTTCCTTCCTTCCTTCCTTCCTTCCTTCCTTCCTTCCTTCCTTCCTTCCTTCCTTTCTTTCTTTTGAAAGGGTTTCTTTGTGTAGCCTTGGCTGACCTGGAACTCACTCTGTTGACTATGCTGACCTTGAACTTAGAGATCCATTAACCTCTGTCTCCTGGAGCTGGGGTACTGCCTGGCTCAGTTACATTTTTATACAGTAGCAGTGAACAGATCATATATACACATACCACTTACTTAATAACTGCAACAACAACAACAACAACAACAACAACAAAAAATGTATCTGGGAACTGAGCTTTTAAAAGTATGATACCTTTATCTTGTAAGATACCCTGACAATAGAGAAACATCATATCATAGTACTATAAAAATTTAAATTTTCTTCAAATTTATGTATAGACTATTACAAACAAAACTTTAACAGGAGATGATCCAAAGCATATGAATGCCAAAATTCAGGTTGAAGAGCTTTCTCTAAGGTATAGTTTGTTATAAAGATGATGTGTTGGCACAGAGATAGGCAAACAGTCCAACGGTAACAATGACACACACAGAATCACAAATATTTAAGGATGTAATAGTGAGGTAAGTTATGGTAATGACAGAATGGTAGACTGTTAAAGTGAAGCACTGTTGAGTTTTCCACATGAAAAAAGAAAATGAAATTGGAACTTGGTCTGGTCTGAATTTTCTTTCCTAAAAACTCATGTGTTGAACATATACTCAATCCCTGCCTTTTTCAGCAGTGGACATGCCGTCCAGAAAGAGGAAGGCCTCAGCCACACCTGCAAACACTGGATGTATCCAGGTGCTGGGGGAATGCTATGTATCACCAGCATCAGTTTGGACAAGCGTTAGCCAGGTGATTTTGAGGAAGATGCTATGAAGCATTCCTACTGAAGAGGATCCATAGCTTCTGCCATTAACCTCAATAAATTGTGGGCACTGGTCAGTGAGCAGATAAGGGCAAATGTTACCAGAAACAAGACTGGAGGCACTACGTTGCTGATAGGGTGTGACCAGACTTCTGTAAAGTTCCAGAGATTGAGAAACTCCAGAAACACCCTCATCATGAAGTCCATTTTTTTTTCTAGTTTGTTTGTTTGTTTGTTTGAGACAGAATTTCACCATGCAGTCTTGGCTGGCTTGGAAGTAGCTATGTAGACCAGACTGGCCTTAAATTCAGAGTCCACCTGCCTCTGCCTCCCTGAAATTACAGCCTCAGCACTTCTGATTCCAAAATCTCCAACAGAAAAGAGGTGATAGAAGATTAATTGTGTCCTGGTGGCTTAAAGCCACACAGAGGTAGTTGATTCAATGCTATCCATTAAACCTAAAGAAATCAACTAATAAAAACTTAGTCCCTAATCCAATGCTGTTGGATGGTTGTGTCTTTTGCCTTTGTCCTCATGAATGACGACTGACTTCACAAAATTGTTTGACAAAGGCAGTTTGGTTCCCTTTTGCTTTTCTATTCCTTTTGTCACATGAGTTACCCATTATTGACCCTCTTCAAAAGATGGAGGAGGAAGGCACCATGTTGGAGATGAAGAACAGGCTCTTACCAGATGTTATTCTGTTAGCACCTGAATCTTAGACTCTCAGTCCCCAGAAATGCAAACATACATTTCTGGTTTCTGTGTAACATCAGGTCTGGGGTATTTGTCACAACAGTATAAATACACTAATGCAGAAAATCCAACTGAAGATGGATTAAAGACTTAAGCATAAAAGGTAAAACTTGAAATATAAGAAAATGGAAGGAAAAATACATAAGATGGGGGGCTGATGTGGTGGCACACACCTTGAACCCCAGCACTTGAGGGAAAAGGCAGGTATGGATCTCTGACAGTTCAAGGTCACACAGAGTTCTAGGACAGCAGGGATACATAGAGAGACCCTGTTTTAAGACACCAAAGAATAAAACAGCCAAACCAACACACTTCCCTCCAAAAAAACCCAAAAACAAAACAAAACAAAACAAAACAAAAAACCCACCAACTAAAAAGATGTGACATTTAAATTAGGAATTTTTAAAAAGTATTTTAGTATTTTATTGATTGATTGATTGTTTATCTGAGACAGGGTTTCTCTGTGTAGCTTTGGAGCTTGTCTTGGAACTCCCTTTTTATTTTAATGGACAGCCATAGTAAATTAACCTAAAAGGCAAAGCCGTCAGCTCAAAGGCATGCCTGTTACTCATGCTCTCACTAGGTGTTAGACAAGCTCAGCTGTCTGTCCTTGTAAATGAGGTTGTGCTGGGATACAGCCACATCTGCCTCTCCACTCATGGCTCATGTGTGATTCCTTCTGAGCTGTTAAGAGCTGAGTGACTTCAAGGCAGACCTTGTAGTTTATAAAGCTCAAAATATTTACTATGGCCCTTAACAGTAAATGTCTGTAGTCCCTACTCTACCCATGTTTTAGTCAATGATGTTTACTCTATTATCATATTTTATAGGACATACCTTAAATGTAGTTTTCTTTATATATAAAAATAGTATATCATTAAAAATCTTTGGAAATTTTTGTTTATACTATATTAATTGGGAAATTAGTGCTTATGACTGTAAGTTACACACACACACACACACACACACACACACACACAACACACACACACACACAAAATAAATATTGTTGGTCTTTTTCCCCCTGTGTTCTGTCAGATCTTAAATCAACTTAGGAGAAGTATAAACACACAGAAACCTGGTTCTTAGGAACATAGAACAGCACTAACAAATCAATACAATGCATACCTGCAAAGGTTAGCAGGCTTAGGATTTAATTTCTTGTTAAATCTGCCTGTATGGAAGGTATATTATTCACTTCCCTTTTAATATGCATTTCCTCTCAAGATCCTAGCCTAAAAAAAAGAAAAGTCACACATCTAAATGATTGCCTTCCCCTGCAAAAGAACCAGCCATATCAGCTTGTTTCATCAATATATCTAGGGATAGCATACAGAGGGTAAGCAACTGCTCTTAGAAAACTCTACCAGTCTGAACAGCTGATCCTTACTGAGTCAGCAAATCCACAGCGCAGGGAAGTGGTGGCAGAAGAAGCTGAATTACTTCCTCAGTAAGGAGATCACCACAGTGGGAAATGAAGCTCTTGACAGCTGAAAACGAGAACAGACATTTACTCGGCACAGTGTAATTCAGCCAAGAGACAGGAACATTCAATTATGTGAGGTTACAGGGTTACAGGGTTACATCAGCAAGGTTACAGGGAAGTGTGCTCAAAACAAAAATGCATCTTTGAAATTCCAGTCATAAAAAGGAAGCTAGTATCTTCCATCTCTGTACGTTTTCAAGAATTACCTGCTAGCCAGAAGAACAGGTAGGTGCCTAGCCCAATTGCCATCAGAGAGGCCTCATCTAGCAACTGATGGGAGCAGATGCAGAGACCCACAACTATACATTAGGCAGAGCTGGGGGAACCCCGTGGAAGAAAGGAAGGAAGGTTGTAGGAGCCAGAGGGGTCTAGGACACCAGGAGAACATGGTCAACAGAACCAACCTAGCAGGGCTCACAGGGGCTCACAGAGACGAATCAGCAATCACAGAGCCTGCCTGGCTTTGTACTTGGTCCACTGTATAGATGCTATGTTTGTTAGCCTGGTGTTCTTGTGGGGCTCCTGAGAGTGGGAGTGGGGTGTCTGACTCTTTTGCCTACTCTTGGGACCCTACTGGGTTGCCTCATCCCGCCTTGATATGAGGGAATGTACCTAGGCTTACTGTAAATTGTTAAGGCATGTTTGGCTGATAACCCCGGGAGGTCTGCTCTTTTCTGAAGGGAAATGTAGGAGGAGCAGAGGGAGGAACTATAGTCAGTATGTAATGTATGAGAGAAGAATAAATGTCTTTTTTTTCTGGGATTGCTAAGAAACTAGTAAATTAACAAAATGTTATTGACCTGGGGTTGCACTTAGTCCTGGAGCTCAGATGTTTAAAAAAAGAAAAAGAAGTCAAAGCTGGGCATAGTGGCCCAAGCATATAACCCCAGAACCTGTGAGAGAGGCAGACCTCTGTGAGTTCAAGGCCAACCTGGTCTACACAGTGAGTTCTAGTGTGTTCAGGGCTACATAGTGAGACTCTGTCTCAAAATTAAAAACAAAACGGAAGGAAGGAAGAAAGGAAAGATGGGAGGAAGGGAGGGAGCATGGGAGGGAAGGAGGGAGGGAAGGAAGGAAGGAAGGAAGGAAGGAAGGAAGGAAGGAAGGAAACCAGGGACTAGAGAGATGGCTCACTGGTTGGAATGTATAGGACCCACATCTGGTTCATGTCAGGGTGTCACTTTGATTCCAGTTCAAGGAGGATCTTACTTCTTTTTTGGCCCCCACAGGCACCATCACATACACAGCACACAGCACACAGCACACAGAACACAGCACACAGCACACAGCATAAAACAAAACAGCCTAGACTTCCAAGTCTGCCAATTTTCACTAATTCTACAGAACCACGTAGACTCTAGCCAGGGATTTTAGTTCTCAACTCAGATAGCCTCACAAGGGGATTGAAAAAATACTTTGAAACTAGACTGTTTCAGATTGAAATTAAAAATTTTTTTCTTCTTGAGAGTAAAATGCCATGAATAAACAAATATGAGCTTTCTTTCTAGGAGGGCTACCTTTCCTTAGCTGAAATTTCTTAATGTTATTTCCAAACCTATACCTGGGTATACATACTGGAAACCATGCAACTTCAAGGCTAATTAAATCAAATCCTTACATTTTTTAAAAGAGGAATGAGTATCTACATCAAGCAACGCTGTCAGTTTCCGGCTGGACTGAGTCTAATGGAACATGCAATCATCAGTCTAAGCATGCTCTAAAATGTCATCACTAGCTAACTGATTTTATATTTGGGTATGAAGAGCCTAGTCAGATCCCTGTCCCCTTACACTACAGAAAGCACACAGAACACATACAGACAAAGGGAAGAGAAAAGCCAGGAGATGAGGAAATGACAGTCAACCTACCACAGAGAGCACCAGCTCGGCCCTCCAGGGTTACTTGCCACGTGAATGAATCCCCTCGGCTTTTTTCTGTTTCTAGATCTTTGGGAGACACTGGAAAGACACACTTCCACAGCAGCAGAACTCGGGGGAGATGACGACTGACAACAGCAGGGCCTGCAAAAGGAACCTAAAGTGACTGAAGCTCTCAAGCAGGACAGTTCAATTCACAACTGTGATGTTTTGTATCTTTTTGTTCTCAGGTTCCAGATGAATTTACTATTGAGTTAATCCCTATTAGAAGTGTTGCAGGAAGGAAAAGAAACAAGGTTGGCTGGGGTGTCAACTTTCAGCTACTGTATGTCCTGTGATAGAATGCATTACAAGGCATGGAACAATTGCTATAGCAACAAGTAACATTGTAACAATCCTCAGAAAGTTTTCTTTTTTAATTATATGCAAACAACTAAGGCAATATAGAATGATAATATCATTTGGAAACAAAACAAAACACCCTAGGAAGCATAAAAACTAAAATTCACAGCTTTTCTTCCTAAGCAGTATTCTATAAAATTCCGTGGTAGGTATGTACTTCCTTCTCTGTGTGTCTTTCTCTGTATTGTGAGCATGGAGGACTGTAGTGGGCTTGTCGGGAGACTTCTGCTTCTGCCCACTTAGATATGTAAACTTGGATGAATAACTTAACTTTTTTTTGGCCTTAGTTTCCTCATTTCTAGTAAGAGAAACAACAGTATTTTCTTCATAGGAGTTCCCATGATTTAACAAGTTCATGTAAATAGTAGTACTAGCTCAAGGTAAGCGTTTATGTAATGTCTGGTGTGCAATTATGATGATGATGATGATGATTTGACATTTTGCTTTCTATTTTAGTTTTGTTTTGTTTCAGCTGTCATGGAATTCAATCTGTAGACCCAGTTGGCCTCGAACTCAGAGATTAGCCTGCCTCTGCCTCTGCCTCTGCCTCTGAAGTGTTAAGATTAAAGGCTGTTTTTGATTTTTGAGACAGGATATGTCTATGTAACCAGAGCTATCCTGGAACTTGCTATGTACGCCAGGCTGCTTTCAAACTCACAGAGATTTGCCTGCCTCCACCTCCTGGGTGCTGAGTTTAAAGATGTACAAAGCATCATACCCAAAGTAAAATAATTAAAAGAATCAGGCTTGATTTAAAAAAAAAAGTTTCAACTGTAAGCTTTGGGAATGAGATGTGCAACGCCTAGGACATTTTATAATGCTGACAACCAGAGATGTCAGGTTTATATTAAGGACACGTAACCAGGTGGTTACACCTTTAATCCCAGCACTGGTGAGGCAGAGACAGGCAGGTCTCTGAGTCCGAGGCCAACCTGAGTGAGTTTCAGGACAGCCAAGGCTACACAGAGAAACTTTGCCGACAGAAAGGAGAGAAAGAGAGAGAGAGAGAGAACGAGCATATGAACAAACTTCAGGGCCTCCAAGTCCTCCAGCTGGTCAAAAGGAAAAATGACTGCATTGACTTGAAACATGCAAACATAATATTCCATGAGTTTATAATGCTATTAAAAAGCAAAATTATCACTCACCTCCTTTAGAAGCTGCTAGGATATCATTTATTTACTATTTGCAGTACTGGGTACAAGCTCTCTACCATGAGTAAATCCCTGCCCTAAAATTTTAGAATATTCTAAAAATTGATAACAAAGAAAATGAGTATGGACCAGGAAAATGGTTCAGTTGTTAACATTTGCAAAACAAGCATAAGGACCTATTTAGGATGCCCAGCATCCATCTAAAAAGCTGGACATGGTGTGTGTAACCAGTGTGTGTGTGTGTGTGTGTGTGTGTGTGTGTTCACTCGTGTGTTTATGGAGCTGGCAGTCAGTTCAGCCAACAGTGAGCTCCAGGCTCAGTGATATATACTGCTTCTAAAGACACAGTGGAGTGGCTGAGAGAGATACCAGATGTCAGTCTCTAGTGCCCACATTCATGCTCACCTCCTCTACATGTGTGTGTACACAAACATATGCATATACCCCAACAAACCCAATAAACATGTGCAAAGGTGGGGTAAAGACATAAAAAATAGAGCCCCAGAAAACACAGTAATTAAATATTCATTAAAATAATGTTTATGCAGTGATTATAATGTACAATAAAATACAATGTACAAATCAGTCTCTCTCTCCCTTTCTTTTGACACAAATTCTTGTTTACTAGCCCAGGCCAATCTTTCAAGGAAAAGAACATTGTATAACCTTCCTCAATGCAATGACACTGGATATAAAAAGGTTTTACTAAATCACTGAATTTATCAGGGCCAGAGAGAAATTTCAGGGGTGGAGTTCTTGTTGCACACATATGAGGGTTGGAATTTGAATCTCTGGACTCATGTAAGAGAGGAGAATGTCCCCATGGATTGAATTCATGTCATGGAAAAGGAGGATCACCAGGTTTTGCTGGCTGGCTGCCAGCTTAATAACAAAAATCTCCACAAGATTCAGGTTCAAAAAGAGACCCTGCCTCAAATGAAAAAGGTGTAAAGATAGAGGAAAATACCCGAGGTTCACTGAGGTATCTGCATCTGAACACGCACATACATAGGTATGCACCCATACATAAACCCATTTTAAGTAACTTAATGGAGGGGGGTGGTCTGGAAAGATGGCTCAGCTGCTCTTCCAGAGAAACCAGGTTCAATTCCCAGCACCCACATAGCAGCTCACAACCATCTATAACTCCAGTTCTAGGAGATTAACACCCTCTTCTGGCCTCTGAGGCATCAGGCATGCATATGGTATATAGACATATCTGTACACAAAATGCCTATGCACATAAAGTAAAAACAAATAGTAACATTACAAAAACTTACTTTCCCATTTAACCCATCAGCACCAATAGCATGGCAGACACAGCACCAAACACCAAATAAACATTGCAACATGATGATCTATTCTAGGGAGCAACAGTCTCTGTAAACACTTTGGACATCCTGAGCCACACCTCACACTCCTGCCATTACCCAGCCCCAAGACTGCAAATAGTTTAGGGAGTAAAGGACTAATGTTTGCCTGGTTTCTTGTTTGTTCGAGACAAGATCACCCTATGCTGCCCTGCCTGTTGAACTTTTAGGCTACTTCTAGGCTACAGTGACTGGTTTGTGTCAGGAATCTTTTGGTGGTGTTCTCTCAGACAGGGTCTCACTATGAAATCCTGGCTGGCCTGGAATTATGAAGCCATGGTTGCTGTGGAACTCACAGAGATCCACCTGCCTCTGCCTCCTGAGTGCTGGGACCGAAGGGGTACACCACCACCGGCCCCCTGGGGCATCTTTTTAAAGCCGGTATAAGATAAATGTTTGTGTGTTTTTTTTTTAAATTCTGATATACACTAAAAGCAGCCCCTAGATCCAGAAAACAAAATCATTTCATTATTACAGAAACTGTTACCTAACGTCATAAGAGCAGCAATCAGCAACCATCCCGCTTGTGTGCGTTGAAGTGACAGGCGACTGTTTTGAGCAGCAGAACACAGCAACTCCTCTGCCAGTGCCATGATTATCTGTGTGTACACAGAACAAAGCCATAAAAATCAGCTTACAAATTGGCAGGCAAGTGAAAGAAACTAATTACAGTCTCTCGGAAAACAGGCTCTTACGATAAAGCACAACAATGCCGACTGTGCAGGCCACACAACAGGAGAACAGAAAGCACACAGTAAACAAGTTTAAGTTTTCAAGGGTGACTACTAGAAGATTAAACTGTACACAGATAGGCACAACTGTTTGTGAAGCACAAGTGACAGCGCTGTAGGTCATTCAAAACGTACCTGTCTAGAATTCTCATTTACTTGCTTTACGCAATTAACCTCTTTGGTCAGTAATCACTAAAAAAAGTTTTATTACATAAGTTTGCCTTAATAAAATTCTACATTCAAACTTGATACCATCAAGGCTCATAATGTTCTTTTTTCAAAAGCAGTGGAGCAGGATCCCACAAAAATGTTGTATTTTAAAAGTCTCTAAAATAAATGGTGTAAACAACAGAGAAATAACCAGGTAATAACAGGATGCACATGTGTGCAACCTGTGTGCTTAAAGAGTACCAAGCCTGAGAAAATATCTGCTACCAACCACCCCTGGGCAGATGGTAAGCATAGGAGCTGCATATACAGATCCTACAGGACAGTTCAGCACAGCCTCTACAGTTAACAGATGACACTCAGAAAGGCAGGCCAAATGACCACGTTAGTCAAATCAGGACAAGTGGGCATTTCTCGGGAGAAATTTCACATCTGAAGTCAGAATTAATGAGATTTGAGGATGAACTTAATTAATCCACAATGACGACAATGTGTTAGTTCCCATTATAACTAAAAGAGGAGGGGCTGGAGAGATGGCTCAGCAGCTGAGAGCACCTACTGCGCTTGTAGAACACCCATGTTTGGTTCCCAACTCTCACATGGAGGTTTACAATCATCCCTAACTCCACCTTCACGGGATCCAACACACCCTCCTCTGACCTCCATGGGCGCCAGGCATGAATGAGGTGTGAATATATACACATAGGTAAAGCACTCGTACTAATAAGATAAAATTTTAAAAGGTACTTCACCAAGATGTCAACTAGTTTATTACAACGCCACTGATGATACTAAAGATCTGTTTGAAATTTTTGAAGTTGCTATTCAGGATATATTATAAAAGGTAGAAATGTATCTAACTCCTTAATAGAGCCCTGACTCCTTTTGGAGGGGGTGAAAAAGCATTTCATGTCTCAGTTTCACCACTACTGCATTCCCTGTTACTGGTAAGTACTGCTTTTCAGGCATTTAGTAGAAAGAATGAGGTTGTAAGACAAGTTCATAGTGATAATTTCAATTTAGTATATGGGCTTTTATTTAACTTTCTTGATTCTGACTATAGCTCTCTTTTTTCTTGGCTCATAAAAATTATTTATCTACTTTATACAATTATTTATAAACTAATTTAGAAGTAAAAACACCAATATTGACAACAATGGACACTTGGGTTTTTTTCTTTTATAATTTGTCCTTTTTTTTTTGAGACAGGGTTCCACTAAATAGTCCAGACTACTAGCCAACTCCTGATTTTTTTTTTTTTTTTTTTTTTTATGGCCTTACAGGTGAATGGTATTTTTAAGGGCAAGAGATGTCTATACTATTGAGAACCTGAGTATACAGTGGGATTTTTAAATAGATGTACATAGCATGGCCAGCACGCTGCAAATTCTGTATTACACAGAGATGCTTCTAATAAAAGCACGGGAAGTACCCCTTTCCCCACCCCTGTGGGGTCAAAGCCAGGACCTGTGCACAGTAGGCAAATACTCCCTGTGAGTTAGCCATTCTAGGTCAGGAAATATTCCTAGAGAAAAGTGAGGACAGCCATCATTTTCCAGAGAGACTGTTGCTAGTGTTCAACATGAGGAATAATCAGGTAACTGCTTGAGACAGCTGCCCCACATGACTTTAACTGGGGACATGCCAACAGCTACCCATTTTCAGGAAAATTTGAACAGGCCACTACATGGAGAATGAAATCACTACCTTGCCCTTTTCGTGAGGAATTCCTAAAGGACAGTGTGTCACTGCACCTAGCAAAGACGCCACCGCAAAACTAAAGCCAGTCACTGCTTCCGGCGAAGACTTCAGAATGGTGATCCGTTCTAGGCATCGGTCTAAGAGAGGCGTCAGCTGGGAAGGCAATGCCACAGCAATGCAGTGCAAGCACCAGGCCGCTGCGAGCCGAACAGAAATGCTGGGGTGCAGAACCATTGAAACGACACTGTCCAGAAGGCCTGCAAACACAGAGCAAACACACAGCTTATGTATACAGACAACTCATTTAAGGCTCAGGACAGCCAGGACACTGGATAGCTGCCCGTATATAAAATATACCACTTCTATGAAAAGACAATTTACAGTGAAAAACATAAAATGTAATTAAGTTGTTTTTGTTTGTTTGTTTTTTTTGTGACAGGGTTTTTCTGTGTAGTAAATGTAGCTGTGCTGGAACTCGCTCTGTAGATCAGGCTGGCCTCGAACTCACATCTGCCTCTGCCTCTGCCTCCCAAGTGCTGGGATTAAAGGTGTGTACTTCCACCATCTCCTGGCCAAAAGAAAATTTTTATTTCTTGATGTTTTTCCTATTTTACCTTGAGCTCATTAGTAATTCAGTGTTATTCTTGGAACTAAAACCAATACATGACAAAACCACCTTTAAAAAGTCATAGCTTGTCCTACTCCCCTTTAAAAAAAAAGATTTTCATTAATTTTAATTATGTGTGCACTCAGGAGAGTGTATCGCCGTCAGAGGACCGAGGCCTGGATACCCTGGAGCTGGAGTGACAGGAAGCTGTGAGCGGCCTGACATGGCAGCTGGGATGGAACTCCAGTTACGCTCTTAACCTCTATGCCATCTTCCAGCTCACTTGTGCCTCTAAAAAAGTTAAAATCTCTCTAGCACATTACAGACATGGTAAAATATTTCTTATCTACTGCATGGCTTTTATCTGAGAGCAAATCCTAAAATTAAGGTTCCACCAGGGCCTCAGTGGTCTAACCCAGTAACTCACAAAACAATGGAGTACATGAACAGCAAATAAGTTTCTATTTATTACAACTCAAGACTATAGAACTTCTTTGAAACATGGACCAACTGCTATAGAAATTTAAAGAGTTTACAAACACAAATATGATGTAAACGCAAAGGTACTCAGTTAGCAGGAATAATGACAAAGAACAAAGCCGAAAAAAGGATTATAAAAAAGATACCAGCCACTAAAGACCACATCTTATAGGATTTCGTTGGCACAAAATGTCCTAAGTAGGAAAACCAACCGAACTGTTGAGCAGACGAGTAGTCATCATGGGCAGGGAGGGCTGGTGGGCATAGCCTTTGACAGATACTCTTTTGGCATAATAAAAACACCCTGCAGTTAAGCAGGGGTGGTGGTCATACAAATATGAACTCACAAAACCACTGAGTTGCATAAAGAAGTGAACTTCCTGTTATCTGAAGATATCACAATGTTGACAAATTATTCTCAAAGGCAGAAAATTATTTTCAGAAAGAAATAAAGTCTCCTTATTAAATAAAGATCTCTGAGGTACCCTATGGACAGTGAGGTTTCCATTGCAGGGGAGAGAGGGTCAGGCTTTCTTCTCTCTAAGTTTTCCACTATAGTAAACACCTTCAGAAAGAGGAATAAGGAGAGTTAGAAAACCATCCTTTTATCTTTTTGTAATGACAGGATCTCACTAGGTAGCCTTTGCCTTCTAAGTGCTGGGATTAAAGGTATGCACCTCACCACACCTTGCCAGAGAACAACCTTTAACTACAAAAGGCAAAAAAAAAAAAAAAGGCAAACAAACCACCAAATCCAAAAATCCAGAAAGCCCCTCAAACATCCATCCAAGATTTATTTTATTTTGTGTGTGTGTGTGTGTGTGTGTGTGTGTGTGTGTGTGTGTGTGTGTGTGTGAGAGAGAGAGATGTGTGAGTGTGTGTGTGTGTGTGTGTGTGTGAGATGTGTGAGTGTGTGTGTGTGTGTTTGTGATGTGTGAGTGTATGTGTAGGTGCCCTCAGAGGCCAGAAGAGGGCACCGGATCCCTCGGAGCTAGAGTTAACAGATGGTTAGTACAAGTGAAACAGTTTTGAGATGGTCACAAACAACAGCTCTACCTGTACTGGAATCCTGTAGCAAAGGTGCAGCTGTAGTGCCGAGACTGTGTATCAGATTTCCAAGTTCCTGTAATGCACAAACCAGTGTATGCTGGCTGGCTGCTACATCCGTGGAACTGAGCCGGGTTTCCAAATTACCATCACTCAATACAGCATCTGACAGAAACACAGGAATTACTTATGCACCCCTTTTATAAACATATCTCATAGGAAGTCAGTGTTAGAAGCAAAAAAGCCTAAGAGCCACAGTGAATATACGGTGGTATATCCACCTAATCAGCAGAAGACCCTTGGGGTGGTGAGTGGAATGTTTAAATTCAATATCACACACAGAAGGAACTGACCTTGAACTCGGATAGATCTAAGAACTATTTTTTTTTTTAAACCATTGATTTTTATTTTCTTACATATCTGAGTATTTTGCAACACAGATATACTTGGCGCCTGAGGTCAGATGAAGGTGTCAGATCCCTTGGGACTGGAATTACAGACAGTTATGAGTCACCACATGGGTGCTGGGAATTGAACCCAGATCCTCTGTATGAACAAGTACTCTTAGCCACTGAGCCAACTCTCTAGACTCTGAACTAAGATCCGATTCAAATAACATGACCAGATCCCTTGTTACTCTATCAGCTATACAATGAAAAAGAAAACTCAGGGTTTCAGGGTGAAAAAAAAATCAGGGTGATCAGAAATAGCTAGCCTGCTTAAAAACAGCAACCTTAACTTGTATAGGAACCACAACATGAATTCTGAGGAGCTGTCATGAGCAGCCTTTAAGGTCTTTGTTTCAGGACTGGAGAGGTGGTTGGTTCAGTGGTTAAAAGCATTTGTTGCTCTTCCGGGGGACTGGGTTCCCGGCACCCAATGGGTGGCTCACAACCACTCAGGCTTCAGGGGATCTGACGCCATCTTCTGGCCTCCTCGGGCACTCCACATGCACATGTGCACACAGCACATACACATATGGCCTTACATACACACAAATAAATAATAGACTGTTTTTAAAAAGATATTTTTGTTGATATAGTAATACAACAGCATTGCTTTTTCAAAGGGATGGTTCCTCTGTTACTGGTAAGCCAGACTTTTAGCAGATCCATACCCACAACTTTCTTTAGCTTCCAGATGGCCTGGCAGATATCCTTTGCAGCAGCAATTTGAGCCTTTTCTCCAAGAAGGCCTCCTATAGTCGCTCGAAGGATAAATGAAACACAACGGCGACAGCAGACGGCATCAATCTGAGTTTGGGTGGCTTTTGAATTCAACTGTGACACAAGGCTTAGGATATGAGAAAGAAAGATAGCAAAATTCTTCTCTAGCCAAGCTCCTCCTAACGTTGAAACAAATACCACGTAAGCCTAAAAAGAAAGCAATTTCATCTTCAAAATCCAATCATTTCAGTTACAAATCAACACTTTTTATTTCCCCTACACATTGTATTCCTTTCTGACTTAGTCACTGGATACACGCTAGTATAGTGTTAGTTTCTGTTTGTTTAGGGCAAGGCTGAAGCTACAGTCTTTCAATGCACACCCTACCTATGTTGCACCTCTGTTCTACTGTGGTCAGGCTCTCTAATGTTCAGTAGAGAGATGTTGTCAGAGATTTTGTAAACCATGTCCCTGGCTTCTAGAACAAAGGCTTCAAGCTATTTAACCTTCTAAGCAAGCAGGCTGAATTCTATCAGCTACACTCCAATACCATACTCCAAAGGGATTGTTCTAGACATCTAAGGAGAGTTTGCAGTCACACTGGGGAACTCGCAAGTTCACGAACTAGGCATACAGCACAATCCATCGGGATGCAGTTGGACTTTCATTTTAAATTGTTTATTTAAAATCTTCAGCATGCACTGACTTCGTTCTGGCTGGACTCAGTAAAATTTAGGATCTAGCAAGGATCTTATATGTGGCAGGCAAGTGCCCCTGCTGACTGAGCTTCACCGCCACTCCTGCACAGACTTTCCAAATCATGAGCCTTAGGGAAAAGATGGCATGGGATGGAAGTACAGTGGCCTTTGCATTGTTTTTTTTTTTTTTTCCTAAGAAACCTTTCCAAGAGTTCAGCTTTAAAATTTGTGTTTAGGACAGAAAATTACCCAGCAAAAATATAGACTGCATGCCAAACTCTTCTGTAGGAGTTAAAAATCATATAAGACGTTATCTTGGCACATTAAATAATAAGTACTAATATTTAAATCGTACTGCATCAGCGTACATAAACACAGAGGAAGAGATATTGTCATAAGACACACGACAAGAGAGGAAAAAATGGTTATGATTTAAAGGAAATAAGTAAAGCCCCATACTTTTTAAATCATATTTGCATTATACGACTCTTCACTTTGTAACCTTGTTTTCAAAAAATGTTTTAGCTACACCACATCTACCTGTAAACATGAGCATAACTAGCAGCCTTGTACTGTGGAGTCAGGCACTTAACTGTCTCTGTAGGCCAGCGGAATTACGTGTGGGTAACTGACTTGTGACTCTGACCTGAGTAACTCCAACTCGAACATCCCTGCTGACTGAACTGCTTCCTTTCAGCATATCTCCACTGGCTCGAAGGAATCCTGAACTCCCACGCAGAAACCCTGTTCCCAGCAATTCCAGAACTTCCTCCACAGAGACTCTGCGAGCACTTTGCCTCGAAGCTCCTATGACAAAGAACAAAACAGCAATTCATATTTTAAAGATTAAATTTTAATGTGCAATCTTTATTTGTTTGGGCTGGAGATCCATCCAGAGACTTGTGCATGCTAAGCACACACTCTGCTGCTGAGCTGTCCCTCCAGTCACATTTATACATGGCCTCTATATGTCAAAAGCAAGCATACTGACAGGGAAGTAAAAATCCAAATGTAATGCAAACTCCACAGCAGACTTTACACATTAATGAACAAAAGAAGTCACGTGACGATTTAATGGTCCATCAGAATGAGCCCCAGAAGGGCTGGGAATGTACTGTGCAGTACAATGCTGGCCTAGAACATGCAGAGCTGTAGGTTCAATCCTTAGCCCCCAGGAAAAAGTTCAAAGTGTTCTTTCATGGACATCCTACAGTCTATGAAACTTTACGATCCTGCTCCACTGCTTTATCTCAAAACAAGAGAAAACATAAACAAAACAAGCATGTGTCATCACAAATGAAAATGTACCAATGCTCTGAGAGTCTGAAATACTAAGAAGGGACTGGAGAGATGACACATGCTGCTCTAGTAGAGAACCCAAGACTGGTTCCCAGCATCTACTTCAGGTGGCTGTAAGTAACTTCAGCTCCAAGAGATCCAGTGCCCTTTGCAACTTCTGCAGGAACTGCATTCATAGGCACCAACTCCCATACATATACAACATACTATTAAAAATATAAGTTTAAAAAATCTTTAAAAAACAGAAACACTAAAGAAATCAAAACATGAACTTTTCAACTGTTCTATATCTTTTAATGGAATTTACATAAAGTAACCATGTTTTCTTTTTAAAACTTCTCAACTGGCAAATACTACTTTTATTATTTCATCAGTCTCTTAAACAAAGTACTAGTTATCATTACAACACTCAACTAGCTCTTAGGCTTTAACAATTGTCTGATACTTGTGAATTTCTCATTATGAACATCTTGAAAACTAAAACCTTAAAAACACTCATTTTTCTCTTGCCATCTGAAAACTAGTGGTAAAAAGCTCAGATCCCATAAACTCAAACCATACAGTAGCAGAGAAATTAACTCTCATTAAAATCTACTCTAGAGTTTGAAAAAGAGAAAACTACGGAAGGCAAATGAAAATCTATGCTGGAATCTGGAGAAACACTAGTAAACGATACCAACCCTCTTCCCTGTGTGTCCAAATAAGGCACAATCTACTATCCATCAAACAGTGACTTGCCACAGAGCAGAGAAGGCAATGGTGTGATTTTTGATAGACTCACTGAAAGGGCAATGGGAACAAAGTGAAAATGAAAGGCAACCAGGCTTGTGCACATCTTGAGGCTTTTCTTTTTCTTTTAGGTACTGAGTTGGAGCAGAGCAGTGTGGATGGAGCCATGAAGGTCAGCTAATAGACAGGTCAGAGTAGAAGACAGGGAGAGAGCACAGCACAGAGAGAGAACTCATCAACTATGTAGATCACTACCGTGAACAAGGTGACACCAGGCTACAGATGGGGGCACAGCCAGGAGATGGAACCACTACTACTACTACACGTGACTTGTAAATTCAAGCTAAGGGTCCAAGGTGAGTCAGGGAATGGGAGTGTGGGTCTCAGAGGATTACATCTGTGACATTCTGATTTTTAAAAATCTCTCCAATTAAAAAATTAAAAAAAGAAAGAAAGAAAGGAAGGAAGAAAGAAAGCTGCAAGAAGGATACAGTCAACTTCCAAACACTTTGTACCCAGGCTCCTCATAGTTCATCTTTCCCCACTTTGAAGAATAAATCTCTGGCCAGTTGTTTCATAGAATGGTTCTGATTTCAGCAAGTCTGGTGTTTCGTTGGAGTTCTGGCAGAGAAGCACTTAATTATATTGTTTCTCTCAGGAGCTTAGCTTTGAACATCTGAGTAAGTTAGCCTTCTCGATGTATCCCCAATGAGAGTGTCTAAAAGTACTATACAGCTTCCATTCAAGATCCTGTGGGAATGCCTGGGTTGACTGTTACTACAACTGCAGAGAGTCCTTTCCATCCTCCTTCCTTCCGCAGTGGCCAGCCACCATGCTTCATGTGAAAGCATCTCGTCCCTTCTCCCGACTGCCCTAGATTCAGCATGGATAAAGATCCCTTTATCCAACAGGTTATATAAGTTTCTGTCATATCCATTTTGATGCTAACCCTGCCCTGGGTCTGACCAGGAGACATCTCTCTACAACACAGAACCTCCCTGGTTCTGGCCCAAGATGCTCAAGGCTCATCCTGAACTTTCTGTGCTCCACCCAGAACTAAGCATGCTCCAGAGTCTCAAGTCTGTATGCACTTATAGCTCAGCTCAACAGATGCTGAGTGCCAGGGGAGTCAAAGGTGACCCACGAAATTTGGACTAAGTACCTAGAAAGAGGGCTCTAGGGATGCAGTGTTTGCTTAGCATAGACAAAGCCTTGGGTTTCATGCCCAGTGCTGGATAAACTAGACATGGTAGGGCACAAATCCCAAGTTAAAAAAAAAAAAAATTAAAACCAGAAGCACTGTACAATACAATACAATACAGACATCCCATTTGTTAATATTTACTTAAAAGAACTGAAGCCAATTGGGATTCCAAAGTATGATGGTTGTCAACTTGCCTACAACTAGAATGAACTAAAACCGAAGCAGCTGGGCACACTTGCGATGGGAAATATTCCTTTATACTGTGAGAATATATGTTGTTGTGATTGGTTTAATAAAGAAACTGACTAGTCAATAGCTGAACAGGGTATACGGTTAGGCAGGAGAGCTAAACTGAGAATGCTGGGGGGAAGAAGGGAGGAGTCTGGTGTCACCAGCAGATGCAGAGAGAAGACGGGCAAGCCGTGCTGAGAAAAGGTACCAAGAAATATGGGTTAATTTAAATGTAAGAGTTAGCAAGTAACAAGCCTGATCTATTGGCTGAGCATTTGTAGTTAATATACGCCTCCGTGTGCTTATTTGGGAACAGCTGGTGGCACAGAAAAACTTTGCCTACATTGTGAGGATTTTTCTTATTTGGATCATTTGAGGTGGTAGACCACATAAAAAGACACCAACGAAGGAAGTTTTTGCTTTCCATTTGTCCTCATTCTTACTGGCAAGTTCATCAACCCTATTGCTGAGCCATTTCCTTCACTGGTGTTAGAACCTTCAGGCCTCCAATGTAGACTGAAAACTGGCAGTTCTCCAGGACCTCCCTGGGACTCTAGCACCAGGTTAAGACTGCCAAGACATCCAGTCTTATGGATTGAACAGCTACCAGATGCTGCCTTTCTGCCAGAAGACAGTCGTTGTTGAACTACTTGGACACAGGCTTACACAGCCTGTAAGCCACTCTAATAAATCCCTTTTTAATATATATCTACTATATGACTATGTCTATTCTATCACATCTATTTCTCTGGAGATCCCTGACTAAAATATAAAGAGATTAGTACCCCCATATTTACTGAAATACTATTCTCAATAGCTAAGATACACGTGGGAACAATCTAAATGACCATCAACAGATACACACAACAGACTACTGAGTCTTCAAAAAAAAAAAAAAAAAAAAAAAGGAATTATGGAATGTATGACAAGGCATGCACAGATTTTAAGAACATTATATAAAAAGTGAGTCAGGCTGGGGAAGCTGCTCAGTTGGTATAGCGCTTTCCTCAAGGGCACGCAGCCCTCGGTTTGATCCCAGAACTGCATAGAACCTGGCACCACGGCACATGCCTGTGCTCCCAACACTTGCAAGTGATGCAGGAGAATCAGATGCTCAAGATGATACTTGACTGTATAACAAGTTCAAGGCCAGCACCACCACACCTAGCCAACATTCCTTTTTTAAAGCAGAGTAAAGCACACATTATTTGGATTTCTTCCTCTCATTTTTTACTGAATTGTTTGAGACTGACAGACCTATAGCATTGCTCATGAGCTGCACTGATTCGCATTCTGTTTTTCAAATATTAAGAATGGATAGCTGTAATGCAACCTGTATTTATCAACAGAGGAGAGTTAAAGAAGACACTCTGAAAATAATTAAATAAACTTACCAGCTCCTGGATGCTTAGCAAGTACAGCTTTAGCCAACACTGTGCCCAGTAGCTTTGAAACTGAAATCCTCACATCATAATTGGAACCTTCCAAGGATTTAAAACACAGTGTGGCCACACTGTCCAGGTCTGTGCTCCACATGAAGATGGCCTCATTCTGGAGCTCAAGAAGACACTATGCAGATGCCCATGCAAATTAACAACAACAACAACACAAAATATAAATGTCAGGTTCAGATATGTGTAAGTTGTAGAAATATAATGGTCTAATAAAAACACAATTTCACAGTATTTTATATGTTTACAGGAACAGCCAAGAACTATTAAAACTCGTACATGCTAGTTAAAAAAAAAAGGTGAGTAGACAATCCCTTTCTAATTCCAGAACACATTAAAACAAAACAAAACAAAACAAAACAAAAAAAACCTCAAAATACCCAAGAATCAAAAAAACAAAAAACCTTTAGAGTCAACTATACATGACAACTGTTGTAGTGATTGAAGTGATAATAAGTGACTCCACTGTACTGCCCACTCAGCCATGTCAAGGATAACTTTTTAAAAATGAAAATAGTCTGAAACAATAACAACGCTAATATACACATTTAGTTCACACACGTAGAGAGGGGAACATGCAATCAGAATGCATGTGTGAGTGTGGAAGCTTGACCTTCCTATCCTATCAAATGCATACGGTAGCGCTGTGAAACTTGGGAAGCCCACCCATCCCTCTGGCCTGTGGCTCCTCATGTGTCAGCACCAGACCCCTTGAAGCTGAGTCCCAAGGCTATAGTTCTAACTCCAAGGTGGCTGAGCCTAATGCTTTCAGGGCAGACTTCTCTCTTCGTACACGATTTAGGCAAGTGGCAGTTACGGTTTTACCTTGGCAGCAGCACAACGGACAGCCATGGACCTGTCTGTTAAGCAGGACCGAGCAGCTTTGTAAATATCCCTGTGGCAAGGTGCCCCAGCGGCACCCAGTCCAGTCAGTATACTCTGCAGACTCAGCATGATCTCGTACCGGCCTTGAGACTGCCAAAGAGCAAAGAGCAATGTAAGGAGTAACAGGAAAGTCCACACAGAGGGCAGCATGAAACACTGTGCTTATTTCAGATTTAAGAAAACGCACGTGTCTTTATGTACTGACTAACTTGTTCTAACAGTAAGAAACACCAACCAGCTGTGGTGGTGTACATCTTTAATCCCAGCACTCGGGAGGCAGAGGCAGATAGTTCTCTGGGAGTTCAAGGTCAGCCTGGTCTATATAGCGAGTGCTAGGACAGCAGGGTTACACAGAAAAACCTTATCTCAAAAAACAAAACAAAACAACCTCCCCACCCCCTCAAACCAAGCCAAACACTAACCATTCAATTTTCTATTTAAAAAGTTCTATCTGTACATATCACGTCTCAATACAATAGAATCCAATCACTCTATGAGGCTCAAACCTGGATCACAGCTGTACCTTAAATGAGAGCTCTTGTCTAGCATTCACCAGGTTCTGCATTTAATCTCACCACAAAGAGGGGGAGGAGGGTGGACAGACAGCACATTGGTTAAGAGCACAGACTGCTCTAGCAGAGAACCCAGGTTCAGTTCCCAGCACCCATTCACAAGCATTGATAACTCTAGTTCCATTGGATCCAATCCCTCTTCTGGCTTCCAAAGAGCTCCAGGCATGCATGTGGTACACATACACACGTGTAGGCAAAGCACTCACGTAAAATAAAAATAAACAACTCTTAAACACACTTGCACACACATACCCTACTGAGTCCTTTTAGAGCTTGCTCATATGTATGATGTCGGGGCTGACACTTGGTACTGAATAACAAATTGGGGTTCTATGCCACCGGTGAATACTATTTCTTAGTTGTATAAATTCTTTGTCTACAGGTGAGGTCTGTTAAGCATTTCCCCTTCCACAAATAAAACCAAATTTATCCATGTAGAAAGCCTTCCCAATCATCAATCTTCCAAAAGATTGCTTTTGGAAGACACTGCTGAGAAGTAATCTGCCTGTAGATTCCTCACCAATGTAGACTTCAGACCTTAAGGTTTTGACTCTAGTACAAATCTTAAATTTAACGGTTTGTTTTTTATCTCCTTATGTTTTGTCTTGTTACATTTCAGAAATGTGAAGTTGGCCTATCTTTCTTTCTTTTTAGTTTTTCGAGACAGGGCTTCTCTGTGTAATGACCCTAGCTGTCTGGAACTTGCTTTGTAGACCAGGCTGGCCTTGAACTCACAGAGATCCACCTGCCTATGCCTCCAGAGTGCTGGGATTACAGGTGTGCACCACCAGTGTCCATTCTATAAATGACTTCAGAGCTATTTTCTAGACAGCTTCTCTAAAGGAAGAATAATTGTTGTAATCTTTTAGCATTATTTCCTAAATATTAGGAATTTAATATTTAGTCCTAAATATCAGGACTTAAATTTTCTTATTAACAAATGAGTTTAATTTAAAAACTACTAAAACTATAGTTGTTGAGAGATTATAGGATCTTGGAAGTTAGATTTAGTCAGCCTTAAAAACCAAAGGTGCTCCAGGGAGTAATGCTGCAGTATCAGGCGGAAAATCTGCCACTATACTCTGTTGGCCTGGTCCTCTAGGTCCCAGTGCCCCACTCCCATGCTTTTTCCCTCTAGCTACACACTGCTTATTCCTTCTCAATGCCAGTATAATAGCTAATATATTTTCCAGGTGCCACACATATTCTAGATACATTGAATTTACAGATAAAGTTACATAGATATCTTTGCATGCTTAAAACATGTCAACCTTTTTTTAACTCCAGAAAGCACAATTACATAAGATATTCTCATGGTATTCTTCAGTTGCGCTTACCTCTGCACTCTTCATAGCCTTAAGAATATTGCCCACTGTATCAGTAAAGGCGTTAGACAGTATTCTACCCAACTTCTTATACAAGGAACCCAAGCACACCACAGCAGCACTGAAACAACATTTAAATCAGAAACAGCGTCACGACCAAAGAAGAAAGGTGGTGGCATAAACATCTTAATACTATGCAAACAAACATGGCTATTAAAACTTCTACCAGTCTGGTGGTTCTACTTTTACTTTTTGGGGAGTATCCTCAGATATTACAACTTGTGAGTTACCTGACTATGGGTGCTAGGAATCCAACTGAGGTCTTCTGGAGAGTAGCTCACACTCTTAACCACTGAACCATCTTTCCACCTCTTTAAAATGTTTTTAACTGTGATGAAGTACCACTCATTAATATTTTCTTTTGTCTTAGTTTACTACTAAGAACTTAACCCGAAGAACTGAAAATACATCCTTAACACTCATCAGCCAAAAATTTAGGAAGACATTTTCAATCTCAAAGCTAGACTTGCCATGTCTTGATTAGTCATTGTTGTTGTTGTTATTATTAATTACAAGCATCAGGGATTGAAGCCAAGGCCCTTTGTGCATGGTGTGCCATGAGTGACATTCCATCTTATCCCTGTTATTTAATTCAGGGCCTTCTGAATGCTAGGCATGTGTTATATTCAGTTATATATCCTTAGCCCCAAACTTTTTTAAAGAATTACTTTATGTGTATGGGTCTTTTGCCAGCTTGTGTATGTGCACCACATGCATTAAAAGAGGGCACTGAACCCCCTGGAACTGGAGTTATAGTTGATGGATACTGAGAATGGAAGCTGGTCTTCTGCAAGAGCAACAAAGACCCTGACTGCTGAGCCATCTCCACAGCTCCCCTAAAATATGTTTAAAAGGACTAACGTGACAGGAAAATAATGTGGGTTTTTGTTTTGTTTTGGGTTTTCAAAACAGGGTTTCTCTGTGTAGACCTGGCTCTCCTGTAACTTGCTCTGTAGACTAGGTAGGCCTCAAATTCAGAGTCGCCTGCCTCTGCCTTCCAAGTGCTGTGATTAAAGGTATATGCTACCACTGCCCAGATAAATGTTGTTATTCTTATTGATTAGAAATCAAGCAGGCGATGGTAACAAAGGCCTTTAATTCCAGAACTCAGGAGAGAGACACAAGAGGACCTCTTTGAGTTCAAGGTAAGCCAAATCTACATAGGGAGTTCCAAGGTAGCCAGAATTACATAGAGACCTTGTCTCATAAAATAAACAAAAATTAAAAAAGAAAAGAAAACTCCAAACGAATTTATGCTCACTTTCAAAACAAGTGTCAGATAGGTTATAATGTTTAACTTACAGTTTGGTGGGAAGGTAACTTGGAGAATCATCTTTGCTACGAATAAGATCATTGCATTTATCGATTGTCTCAAAAACAGAAAATGTGTCTCCAATACTATAAAGTATGGCTAGATTCTGAGCAAGGAGTTTTCGTGTGGGAGGCCCCGGGGAGCTGTTCAGTAAGGATAAGAGCTGTTCAACAAGAGTCTTCTGCTTCTCCCTCACATCGTTCTACAAAGGAAGTAACAAAAGACAACAGAGAGTTAACATAACTACCTGTGACTGCACAACACAAATCTTCCTAGGAAAACTATATTATTCTGAATTCTGAGTTGGAGAGTCAGGCACTGTGTTATACTAACAAGTGGTTCTTCACTTTGCTATCACCAAGATGGGAACTCTGAAATGCACTACAATCCACTAACAAAGACAGGGCTCTATTTCTTCTAGGTCTACTTGAAAGACTGACAATTTGTGATTTTATAGCTTCTTACTGAGCCAATTCATCCCATTCATTTATGTGAGCAATGTAAGGCAGCAGAGGCCTCCAAGCCCAGGCAAGAGCTAACCCTGTAGTGGCTTCCTGAAGTATTTAGTCTTCCTAAGGCCAGCACAACTTCTGTGTCACAAGTGGATGCATATAAATGCTAACAATGTCACTGTATTTCACCTGTGTGCTGTCTGAAAAAGTCACCGCCACACTAATGGCACCCGGGTGCTCACTTGGGCCTCAATTCCACAAGTTAGTATTTGTTCAATTAGTAGATAGAATTTTATCTTAAAAAACAAAAACAGAAACTTTTTCCAGCCAGGTGTGGTGGCACATGATTTTAATTCCAGCACCTAGGAGGCAGAGGCAGGTAGATCTCTGAGTTTGAGGCCAGCCTGGTCTACAGAGTGAGTTCCAGGACAGTCAATGCCACACAGAAAAACCCTGTCTAAAGAAAAAAAAAAAAAAAAAAAAGATGTCTTTTTAAAATCTTAAGTATATTGGCGTTTTGCACATAGGCACATATGCGTACCAGTGCACCACATGGCTCTTGGAAGCCAGACGAGGATACTGGATCCCCTAGGACTGGAGTTACAGACAGTTATAAGCTGCCCTGCAAGTGCAATTCAGACCCCCCGCGTGAGCAGTATGTTTACACCACTTTGTATTACATATAACACTGTGATTATATAAAAAGTCCTTACTTTAGAGATAGATGCTAGAGTGTCCAGAATTGCCACCTCATGTCCATGAATGCAACATGGCCACAGGTGTAGGCACACAACATGAGAAATTGGGTTTCTTGCTTTGCATCTATTTCATGAGCTTTATGAGAGGAAGTATAAAAGGGCTTTTCGATTCATATTCTCCTCACACTTCTTTCAGCTTTTGAAAGTAAAATTCCAATGGGATTCTTTAGCACCATAGGACATCTGGACTTTTATGTATTTGGAGAAATACAAGATACAAAATATAATGAAGATGAAACACAATAACCAGTGCTTGTGATTAAGTGGTGTCTGTGTGTGTGCATAGGTGTGTGTGTGTGTTTGTGTGTGTATGTGTGAGTCTGTGTGTGTATATGTGCCTGTGTGTGTCTGTGTGTGTGCATAGGTGTGTGTGTGTGTGTGTGTGTTCATGTGTGTGTGTGTGTGTGTGAGCCTGTGTGTGTGTGTGTTCATGTGTGTGTGTGTGTGTGTGTGTGTGTGTGTGTGTGTGAGTCTGTGTGTGTATATGTGTCTGTGTCTCTGTGTGTGTGTGTGTGTGTGTGTGTGTGTGTGTGTGTGTGTGTGTGTGTGTGTGTTTGTGCATGCGCGCTTGCACTCTGCAGAACTGGAGGCTGAACTCAAGGCTTGAAGCATTCTAGGTCAGTACACCACTACTGAGCTACATTCCCAGCCCAAGTGTTACATGTACTTTTAAACTAATACAACAAATATAGCCTAATTTCTTTCTGCTGTTTTAAACTTGTAAAGTTAAAAGTGACATATCAGAAGGGGCAAGGAGTCTATCCCATTTCACTGCTAAGTCGTAAGAAACTGTACCGTTTACAAAGCTTATAGGTGACTATAGACAGAGCAAGAAAACAAACTAATGGAACCAAACATTACGTTACAGAACAAAAGCAGCTTCTGCCATATTACCCACCCTGCTGGTTGCTAGCAAAAGCTTCTCCAAGTATCTCAGCCACTGAAAAATAAACTCAGCCTTCTGAACTTCGCCTAGCTGACTGACTGCTTCTTCATTGAGCAGCAGGCTATGAGCTAATTCCATTCCTTGCAGCGGGTTCTCTTAGCCGGTCACGGGTCTTCTCATTTATAAACGCATCAATATACCCAAGGACAAAACCTACAATGGAAAAACAACACACTGTGAAAGGTGAGTAGAAGGAAGGCAAGCAGAATGCTGGAAATTTCTACAAGAAGTAAAAGCATAGCTAAATATATCTTTAGAAGTGCTGCACGGTGGATCCCAGAAAGGTCCCAGCAGTAAGTTCCAGTTAGCTGACCCAAATTCATTTTCCCATCCAGTATCTATTTTCAAAAGGGCAGACAGGCCAAAGAGGGAAGATTGTCAACAGGCAAAAAAAAAAAAAAAAAAAAAAAAAAATCACTAAAACCAAGAGATAATACACTTAAGCTTTCCAAGTTTCAGGGTCAACTGAGGTCATTGTTAGATTTTCAATATTCATTGCACCCAGAATATCTTTTTATTAAAATATGTCATAGGTATTTAACAAGTGACCAAATAGCTAGCCATCCTACTAAAATCCTGTAGACAAGCTGACTACTTCCCTACTCTGATTTGGGTTGTCTGCTCTTGTCCAATCAACTACCACCTGCAGCTTGAGGCATTTTAGGACCGCCCATCTCCACCACCAGAGTCATTTTATTGAAGTATGGTGTTTCTGATGGGGGGGGGGGATTTCTCCAGAACTATAAAGCACGGCTCACATCCGTGTGACCCAGACCTAGCATCAGCAGCATCTTGGCATAACCAAGCCTTTTTAGATTGCACATGACACAGAATTCATGCTAAGTTTAACAGGTGATATGAGCATGGGATGGCTTTATTTCTAAGGAAGTTTGTACTTAAGGATGCTGCAGTAATGTATTTTTAAAGGATCAACTCAAATATGGCAAAATGTTAAGTAGTGGCTATGAGAAGGATCATTTAGCTAACCTATTTTTTTTTGTTCTTTTAAAAAGATTACAAACAAAATGCAGAAAAATTTATTCAAATAATTTTTAAGAGCTGTCTACAAAATAAATACACAATACTATTTGAGGGCCACAGAGGCAGCTCAGCAAGTAATTTGCCACCAAGCATGACAGCTTGATTAAGTTCCTTGGACCCACATAACCCACTAGTAGAAAGAGAAAACTGACTCCTGCAAGTTGTCCTCTGACTTCTACACACACACACACACACACACACACACACACACACACAGATGTGCACACGTACACGCGCACACACACCAAATAAATTAATTCTACTAAAAATATTACTGCTCTAGCTGGGTGAGGTGGTGCACACCTTTGATCCCAACACTTGGGAAGCAGAGACAGGCGGATCTCTGAGAATTCAGGGCAGCCTGGTCTATAGAACAAGTTCCAAGACAGCCAGGGCCGCAATACAGAGAAACCTGTGTCAAAAACAAAGCAACACAAAAACAAAACAAAACAAAACAAAACAAAAAATACTACTACTCCAGTGTGACGATGTAAACCTCTAGTCCAGCTACTGAGAGAGTAGGATCATTTGAGCCCTGACGTTCATTTGAGGAACACAGTAAGACCCCTATTAGGAGACAAAACCACAGCAGGTGAAGCAGCAAGAACACAAAGCAAGCCAGGCTTTAATCCCAGGACTCGGGAGGCAGAGGCAGGTGGATCTCTGTAAGTTCGAGGCCAGCCTGGTCTACAGAGGGAGTTCCAGGACAGCCAGGGCTGTTACACAGAGAAGTGCTGTCTGGGGAGGGGGACAACACAGAGGGGGGTGAGGTGACAAGGACATGAAGTACATGCAAAGGAACATAAACAGATAAGTTCTCTAAGGCATCAAAACAAAATGAGTTCAATGTCTCACTAAAGTATAGACTGGCTGCTAATTAAAATATTAAAAATTAATGCCTCATGTTTCCCTAAACAAAAATATTTTAATAGAAAAGCCAGTAGGATATATTAGAAAATCAGGTGTCTTTTTCCTTTCTCAGTGCTTCCTACCAGACCACCACAGTTCCCAGATATCGGAAAGTGAAGACTCTTCACTTTCTCTTACTTATGCCAGCTACTACAGACCCATGTCTAGACTTCAGGACATATTCCTGATCAAAAAAATCACCTCTGTTCAGCTATAACTGTCTTCTCACATCGGTGGCCTCTTCTCAATCAGTTCTGCCAACATGCCTAATATTGTCCATGGCACGGCACCTAGAGTCACCTAGAGTCATTTTCTAAGTGTGACTTTTAAGGGGCAAAGAACAAGACAAACATCAAGGCAAGGTGCAGTGGCTAGTAACCCTACTCCTTGGGAAGTGAGGTAGTAGTTAAGGATTATCTAGCCTTAGACACACAGCTATATTAAAGCCACCCTGGACTATGTGAAATCCTGTTTCCAAACAAACAAACTAAAAGAACAATACAAACAATGCTGCTAAGACATTTTTGAATCCTAGCTCTTGCTTAAAAAGCTCTTCTGTTGGTTAAATTAAATGGGGCTGTTGGAAGTGGCTCAGTGGTTAGTGAATCTGCCACACAGTGTGAGGATGGTCAGTCAAGAGCCTAGAACCCATCCTTGTAAATGTGAGGTGGGCCTGGCGACCTGCCTATCACCTCAGCATTTGGGAGCAAGAAATGGGATCCTTGGAGCAAAGCTGGCTAGCCAGACTAACCATATGAGGAACTCTGGGTTCACTGACAGACTGTGCCTCAGTGAATAAGGTGGGTCAAACTTCAGCTTCACGGGCATGCTCAGGCATTTGCCTGCACAGCCCGTTCACACATGTTCCCCAGCCCCAAACATGCTTATATACATGCACACCACACACACAAGGAAAAAGACTTATCGAAACAAACTGGCTAAAATATCCCCAATTAATGATAGAACTTGGGAATGCTAGAGGAATACTTTGTTAGAAGAAACCTACTAAGCATACAGTCCTTTTGTCCTCTGCATCTGTGACTCTAGAGGGAAAAATAACCTCAGTGCACAGAGAAATAAATGTTCTTGTAATCACCAGGGCAAGTGACAATCTTAAGAATCAAATTACCCTGTCATCACGAGGCTGACAGAGCTGCTGAGAAGACAATTTTCCTCCTCAGACAGCAGCAATATTGTGGTGTAAAATGATCTATCAAGAAGCAAAAATGGCCAATACAATGTGATAATAAATTATTCAACAAAAAAGCTTGAGCCCCAAAGCAGGGCACAGAGTTCTCACTAATGCGTCCCATGCAGCCTTCATAGACGCCACTCTTAAAAGCAGCAGCCATTCCCAGCGGGCTCACCTTTCCACTGCACCTGAGATCTGCACTCCAGCACTCTGAAGGTGAGAAGTGAGCGCACTTTGCAGACAGAGGCTCTGACCTGAAGTCTGGCTTTAGGAAGATGGCTGCAGAGTCAGCGTTGTCTCCTTTAAATTGTAACACAGCCACACCCTGCATACACTGAGGAACTTTGCTTTCCTAATTCCTCTTCTTCTCATATTTCTGCTGTAATTATGACTGATTTATCTACTGAAAGTGAACACATACAGCAATATGTTTAGACACATGCTTCCTTTCTTTAGGTGGTCTTGCTCTATGCTACCTAAGCTAGCCTTTAACTTGCAATCCTCCTACTTCAACCTCTTGAGTAGAATGGATGATAGCCATGTAGCACCTCACCTCGTTGGGATCTATTTTTCCAAGTACACTTAGTAGTTTCTTAAAGAAACTGACTTAATAAAACCACTGCTCCAACTCTAATGCCTGCAGCAATTTTAACAGTTGCTAATATTATCCGATCACTTACTACGGTGGCTGATATTCCTTGCATAAACCTTAAAAAATGTTGATGACGTGGCTATTTTTTCAAACATTTATTAATTTTTAAGTCTGTGTGTGCACATGAATGCCTGTGGAGGCCACAGATATTAGATCCCCTGGATCTAGAGCTATGGGTGGCTGTAGCTACCTGAAGTGGGTGCTGGAAAGTAAACCAGGACCCTCTGCAGGAGCGGTATGCACTCTTAACCACCAATCCATCTCCCCGACCCCTTGCTTTTTCTGAGAACTGAACTTGGGCCCTCTGCAAGAACAGCACACGCTCTTAAGCACAAAGCCAGCTTCCCAGCCCTTGGAGTAGTTACTTTTATTGCCTCTCTTAACAAATGAGAAAACTTAGGTGGAAAATCGGTAGCTTTTCTAAATACACACATACTATTTTAGTTGTTTTGGTCTCTTAAAACTATTTTGAGGGAAAGGAAAATAATGACAAGGAGAATATCAGCCACAAGATAAATGCACTGGATTGGCCTGCCAGTGTTTCCCCCAGGGAATATGAATCACCTACAGCGAATGGAACCAAGAACAGAAAGGACTGAGTCTGGCACAACACTTGGGATTAAATTTCAAGCACTTCCCTCACTACTCAAAAGGTACCCGTAAAAGCTTCAGGTCAACCTCTCTGGTTTCTCTGGTTTTGTTAACAGGACCTCCCGAGGCATACAAGGCTTTAGCTAGGGCTTCGCCATGAAGAGAGAAATGAGGTGCTTTCTTCTTGACTGTGCGTTGAGGTACTGGGTAACTGTGCCTCACTGAGGAAAAGTGCAAAAAATGCCAATAAAAGAGACCCTAAAAGCCACGAGGCAGAATATTATTATCATGTGCACTCTGTGTGAACTTGCCAAGGGGTATGGCCCCTGACACTTCAATTTATTTGTGTTGGTTTTGAGACAGGGTTGCCTTGAACTCGTGCTCACCTAAAGCTTCAGTCAATTTCTGAGTGGTTTCTAAGAAGGGCTTGCAGAGGTGGAAGATCTGAGGATACTGCTAAGGCAGCTGCTATAAAAGAGATGGAGACAGGAGGATGAGGAGCTCAAGGTTACACTTAGCTACACAGACTTTTGAGGCCAACCTGGGCTACAGAAGACCTTGTCTCAAAATCATGAGTGAGTAAATAAAACTGTGTGCTTAGATACAGTCAGAAGCTGTTAATAGACAGCTGCAATTGGTTTTGTTTAGCAATCAAAGAATGGCAGCAACAACTTTTCAAAGAATGGCAGCAACAACTTTAGACCCACCACACCTACTATAGGTCTGCACTATCATGCCTGCTTGCTAGGGGCCAAGGTTTGAACCTGGTGTCTCAAGCATGCTAGACAAGCACTTTATCAACTAGCTACAACTTCAGCCATTTTGTCTGCACATTAAAAAAAATACTGTTTTTAATTATGCATACGTGTGTGAAGGCTATATAGCTATGAATGTATGTAGGTGCTCACCTTAGATGCCCTGGAGCTAGAATTAAAGATGGTTATGAGATGCCTGAAGTGGGTGCTGGGAACCAAACTTGGGTCCTGGGCAAGAGCAGTATTCACTAGTAACTGCCAATCCATCTCCCCAAATCCTGTTATTTCTAATTTAAAGTAACTACATGTTCACACCCTTTCCAATTAAAAATGGTTTGCTATCACAAACTTAAATTTTGATTCTTAGAATTCTGAATATACACCCATGGAACCAAATAGGTCTGTGTTTTCTTACCATACTCCCAATGCCAAAGACCTGATTTTAATATAAATGGAAAAAAAAAAAACCAACAACATACATGTGTAGTAAAAATTCACTTGCTATACAGAGACTTCAAGATTTTCCTCAAACCTGGTAGGACTAGGAAGGAGGTTTTTCTCACCAGTTCACAACACAAGGCAAGGGAACAGCACACACACAATGCCCCAAGAACCGTGGGGACAGCCCACAGTACAGAGAACGGGGGTAGAACAGGAAAGAACAGAGTCACATGGACAAAGAACTGGAAAGAAGTTAGGGTGAGAAAGCGCCAAAGGTGGGCACAGAATTTATTTTCTTCCCTTGGTTTCCAACATGTTGCATGTTACTGGCAGGGATAAGAAAATGGCAAATTAGATCTAAGGAGGAAAGATTGCCACTGGGAATTCCAACTGGAGGACAGCTGGTTCTGGTCTCTCGCTGTCCAGATTACAGACAGAAGCCCTAAAGTGTACAAGGAAGTGTTCTGGGTTGGGGAAGACTGAGCGACAGAAACCAACACTAAGAATGCAGAAATGAGAAACAAACAAACAAAAAAAATGTCTGTCAGGCATGGTGGTGCATGCCTTTAATCCCAGCACTCTCAAGGCAGAGGCATGTGGATCTCTGTGAGTTCAAGGCTAGCCTGGCCTATATAGTGAGTTCCAGGACAGGCAGGACTATCTAGAGAAAACTGAAAAAACAAAAAAACAAAAATACAAAACAAAACCCAAAAAACCTAAAACAAACAAAACAAAAACACACCCATGTATCTATCTATTTATTTACTTAGAGGATCTACTAGCCAAAACTTTACATCCACTGTATCATTTAATCCTAACATTGAAATTTAGCTAACCACCACCAACGAAAACTGGGAATTGAACCTAGGACTTTGCACTTGTTAGGCAAACACACTACTGTATGTGCCCTCTTAACTTTTTATTTTGAGGCTGTCTCACCAATGCTAAGGCTAGCCTCGAACTCTGCCGTCTAGATAGGCCTGGGATTTGTAGTCCTGTGTTTTCTGTTGCTATGATAAAACACTGAACAAAAACCAAGTAGGAGAGGTTAATATAAAGGTTTGGCTCATCCTTCCATCACAGTCCATCATCAAGCCAAGGCAGGTGCTTAACTAAGGACCAGGAGGTGAGAACTGGAGCAGAGACCACAAGGGAATGCTGCTTACTGCTTGCCCAGCTACTGCTCCTACACAGCTAAGGCCACCTCCCAGGCATGCTTTATGACTCACTGGGCTGGGCTCACCTACATCAGCACAACTCTTTAGTTGCGTCTCCCTACTCAGGTGAATCTAGTTTCTGTCAAGTTACAAAACTAAGTGCACAACTGACCACTTACCAACTTGACAAACACTTCAATATGTAACCATAACCTTCCCTTTCTTGTTTGTCCCTAAGACTTCATGTAAATTACACACACACACACACACACACACACACACACACACACACACACACACACCACAGTTCAACTTTATAAGTCCCCCAGTCTTTAAAAATCCAACTTCTCCATTGGGTGCTAATCCTAGTTCTTGGGAGACAGAGGCAAGACAGCTCTCTGGGAACTTGAGGCCAGACTGAACTACATTGAGTCTGTGGTGGTTTCTCCTCCTCTTCTTTTTTTAAATTTAATTTTATGTGTATGAGTGTTTTACCTCTCTCTCTCTCTCTCTCTCTCTCTCTCTCTCTCTCTCTCTCTCTCTCTCTCTCTCTCTCTCTCTCTCTCTCCCCCTGTGTGTGTGTGTGTGTGTGTGTGTGTGTGTATCACTTGTATGTTTGGTGCCCACAGAGGGCATCAGATTTCTTGGAACTTAAGATCTGGAGTTACATATGGCTGTGAGTACCATGCTGGGGACCGAACCCAGGTTCTTGGCATGAACCACCTGTAGTGATATATTATTTATGATTTATTAAAGCTTCCCTTTGGATTCAGAAAGCAAAGTCAGCCACAAGCAATAGAAGCCAGGCACACACCTCTAACCCCAGCAGCTGGAGCTAGGAGGTGGTGGTACACACCTTTAGTCCTAGGACTCAGGATTAAGAAGTAGACGGGTCTCTGAGAGTCCAAGGCCACCCAGATCTACACAAGAGTGAATCAGTCTAAGAGAATCACAGCTCACACCTTTAATCCCAACATTAGGGAAGTATGTAAGACAGAAGCAAGGTCTCAGCGAGCCATTCATTCTCCAGCCACACTGAGGAAAGATTACAGTCTGGGGCTTGGTGAGAGCTCATGGAGACAGGATCAGCCCTTTCAGCTGAGGTAAAGCTACTGGTCAACTGATTTGCTTTTCTGATACTTGGCTTGAAGCTTGAACACCAATAACAGTCTCTGGGTCTTTTATTCATTCGTGTTATAACCTCTGAGCTGTTAAGGATTCTTAACATCTGAGCCATCTCTCCTATCTAGGGTGGTTTGAACGAGAATCTCCACCCCACCCCCTACCCCCCCCACACACCCCCGCCCAGTCTCAGGCATTTAAACACTTAGTCCTGGTTGGTGGCACTGTTAGGGGAAATCTAGGTGGTGTAGCCTTGCTGGAAGAAGTACAACACAGGGATGGGCTTTTGAGATGAAAAGTTTGTGCTACTTTGTTTTAGTTAGGGTTTCTGTTGCTGTGAAGAGGCACCATGACCATGGCAACTCTTACAAAGGAAATATTTAATTAGGGTGGTTTGCTTACACAGTTCAGAGTTTCAGCCTATTATCATCAGGGTGGGATATGGTGATGTGCAGGCAGACATGGTGCTGGAGAGGTAGCTACTACATGTTGATATGCAGGCAACAAGAAGTAGACAGAGTGTCACACTGAGCAAAAGAGACCTCAAAACCAGCATTCACAGTGACACACTTCCTCCAACAAGGCCACACCTCCTAGCCGGCCACCACACCCTTCAGAGTTTGATCTTGCTGCTTCATGCTTGTACTAAGATGTGAACCCTCAGCTTCCTGTCCCTGCCCCCATGCCTGCTATTAACTACCATGCTTCCCTGACGTGATAGACTCTTATTGCTCTGGAACTGTAGACCCATAGAAATTCTCCTTCTCTAAGTTGTCTTAGGCTCTCTGGGAACTTGAGGCCAGACTGATCTACATTGAGTCTGTGGTGGTTTCTCCTCCTCTTCCTTTTTTAAATTTAATTTTATGTGCATGAGTGTTTTACCTCTGTCTCTCTGTCTCTCTGCCTCTGTTTCTCTCTGTCTCTGTGTGTGTGTGTGTGTGTGTGTGTGTGTGTGTGTGTGTGTGTGTGTGTGTCACTTGTATGTTTGGTGCCCACAGAGGACATCAGATTTCTTGAAACTCAAGATCTGGAGTTACATCTGGTGTTTTATCACAACAACAGAAAAGTAAACAATACAAAGTCCCAGGGCAGCCAAGGAGATATGAAAAAAAAAAAAAAAAGCTGGGCATCACAACAGACACCTTTAAAAGAATTACTTTAAACTGATTTAAACTGAGAAGGCAAAGATAGGAAGATCTTTGAGTTTGAGGTCAGTCTGGTCTACATAATAAATTTTAGGACAGCAAGGGATACACAGGAAAACTTATTTCAAAAACAAAACAAAAAGTCCAACATTTCTCAACTGAGGGCTCATGCATAATTAAAAATAAGTCAGATACTTATTCCAACAGGGGGAAAACAAGCATAGCTACACTCAAGTCAATACAGAAACATCTGGCAAATTCTCTAGCTCCATGTCCAGCACCTGGAACTCACAATCTTCTGGGCTTGGGCAACACACACAAGCTGTCTCACAGGCACAGGCCCGCTTCACTCCACACCTGCTGATGTTCTTAGCGGTCACCCCATGGCACTGGTATTGCTAATATGCTGGGTCTGCACCAGAGGCTGAACCTTCACTAATGGCCTCTTAGCCTCTCTTCAGGGACTCTGACTTATTGTTACAGTGTCAAGCCTCAGTTTTTCTCCCTCCCCTCAAACCTGCACTTTCATGCCTCCAAAACCAGTACTGTATAGGAGACGCACATCACTGAGTTGAGCTGCCAGGTGGAAATGCATGCAGCCTTGAACCCCTCTGCAACACTCCCCAGAAAATTGCACCTCAATAATACTAGTCTCTTGCTGACTACAGCTGGTTTTTCAGTCCTAGCTAGCCAGCATCTATCTACTGTCTCAGTAAATCAAAGGTGTTATTTCCATAGATTCTTTATTCAAATATCACACAAGTGGCCTTCGTAGTCTTAGCCACTCTCAAACTTCCTTCAGAAACTTCAGAAGCCAGCCTCCACTATCCGTCTGCACCCCTCCCAGCACTCTCTCATTCTAAATTCCCACAACAGCGTGTTAATGCTGAGCACTCAATGGCTTCCCCAACCCAAACTTCCAAAACCCTCCACAAAACAATCCAAGGTACACAAGTGCACAGGGTAGGTCCCTCACAGCAGCATCCCACCCTCTGGTACCAATTTCTGTCCTAGTTTACTTTCTGTTGTTGTGCTAAAACACTGACCAACACCAGACAGTGGAGGTGTACACCTTTAATCCCAGCACTTAGGAGGCAGGCAAGGAGGATCTCTGTGAGTTTGAAGGCAGCCTGGCCCACGGAGTGAATTCCAGGATAGCCAGGGCTACACAGTGAAAACTTGTCTTGGAAAAAACCAAAACAAAACACCAATAAACAAACAAACAAGCCACTGACCAAAAGTAACTTGGAGAAGAAAAGATTTATTTGCTTCATCCATCCATTGCCGGCCATCACCAAGGGAAGAGAAGCCAGGGCAAGAGCTCAAGTAGGGAACCTGGAAGTGAGCCCTGAAGCAGACCCCAGAGGAATACTGCTTACTGGCTTGCTCAGCCACCTTTCCTATACAACCTACATCCACGTGCCTAGGGAAAATACTGCCAAAGTCCATGAGCCCACCTCCATCGATCAGCAGTCAGGATAATTCTTCAGTTGAGGATCCCGATTCTCATTTCTGTCAAGGTGACAAAGCTAACCAGCTCACTCTCTCTTTAGCTCACCAAAGTACAGGCCCAGTTCTAAGTATTATTAGTATACGGGTTAGGGTTAAGGAATCTGTCTCTAGGCTGAGACTGGGCTGGGGCTGGGGCCCCGTGGTAAAGCATTTACATAGCAGGCATGAGACCCTGGGATTGATCACTAACAAAGAAGAAAAGGAAGGAAGAACCTCCCAAGGCAGAGGAGAGGGAGAACATCTGTTCAAAGCTAAAATACTATTTATGTAGAAAAAGTAATACCTACATAAATAGTACTATGTAGAAAAAGTAATACCTATTTCTAGTTTCAAAGTCTACATCCTTTAACTACTTCACACTGTTGCTAATGGCTGCTATTAATGAGGACGACTACCACAGCTGCTGATGCGTCTTAATAAACTTTATAGCCTGTGTTCTTTCTCTCCTCTTCACTCTGCTATGTCTCCAGTACATTGGAACTTTTCATAAAGTTTGAGGTTTTTCAAAGACACTAGCTTCCAGAGAGCCGTCTCAACTTGGGTGTCAGGTCAGTATGTACTTAAAGTATTAGTGGAGCTTTAATATTCCTTGATATTTATTTCTTTAAAACACATCATTCTCCATTTCATATAACATCTCATTTTGAGATGGAAGATTTCATTCTGGACATCCAAGAACCTAAAGGTACACTGTGAGGTAAAACAGCTTTACTTGTCAACACACTCCTCTAAAAGTCACAGCACCCAGCAGTCTTGCCACTTGGTACCTAGTTGAAAATTCAGTACCAGAAAGTAAAAAACAACAAAGAGGTCTAAATAGCAATTCATTGTTTGAGAACTCACAGATTTGACATAAAAATCCCTCAAAGCCTATTCATTCCATTTTGACATGATTAATAATCCAGTTATCTCAACTGTAGCTAGAGGGAATAGTGCACTGCATTAAACGTGAAAGGGCAAACCCCCTGAGACAAGGAATAATCCGGAGCAGGCAGCTAGCAGTGATGGAAGAAATGGAACACTACTCAATAAGGGCACCTTTAAAAGCAAGAAGCAAGGCACTGTAAGGTACAAGAGATGCTACCATTCCCAAGCACGGCAGGATCTGCAAGCCAGGGCTTCTCAAAAACTCTATCCCTGTACTTGCTGCTTGCATAATCTGCCATTCAGAGCTTTCGTGTTTCACTATTAGATGTGGTTTGGGTTTGTTTAGGATTCCTCTCCCCCTTCCCCTGTTTACAGCTCTTATTCTGATCACCATTTATTACATTGTGGTCCAGCATTCCAGCTCATCTGCATGGCTCCACAGTTCCATGGTTATGCATCATGGTTCCACAGTGTCTTCTGTAACACAACTTGCCCAGAACAGCCAGCACAGAACTTCACACATGTCTGGCCTCTTGGAGCTGTACCTTCCTGAAGGTTTTCTTGGCAGATACAGCTTCTCACTCCCTTGCCAGATGTCCAACAAGACACCTCATTTTGCAATGACAGCTCCTTGGAATAACTTGTTTCTCTGCCTTCCAGCAGCTTCTGTCATGGCCCACCCATCTTACAGAGTAGATATACAGTCTAGTGCATCAAATTTCCACATTGATATGGGAAGCCCTCTGTCAATCAAACTAAGTGTTATATCTATAGCATACAGTGAGATACATAATGACTACAAACAGCACATTAATCAGTTCAAGCCATGCTAACAAATGAGATAAAAAACAAACAAAAAAACATTTCACAGCCTTTTGGACTTTGAAATTAACATTGAGAGATTCTGTACCTAAACAGGTGCTTAAAACAAAACACAAGCAAACAAACAAACAAAAAAAAACCCCATAATTTTAGAGAAACATCCAATTTCAATCTGCTGAGTATTTACTCAGAGTTGTAATATCCCATTCTACTTTATACTTGATCTTAGCCAAAAGGCCAAGAAGCAATCCCATTTGATTCTTGCTATAAAACACCTTCAATTTCAGGTCTACATTTACACTTCAATAATATTCTAAGGGATCTAGTAATCCAACACTGTCATTAGCTATGGCTAGAGGTTAAGTCTGCAGCAAAACTAACTTGGGATAGACATCATTACTGTTATATTAAAAGCTGAAGGATGAGGCTCAAGGCCCTGAACTAAGTTCCTAGTACTGGAAGAGAGAGAGATGGAGATTGGTGGTTAAATTAAAAAATAAAAACCTTTCAAACAAGATCTAAATTAAAATTAAAAGTCATTTGGCAAAACATAAAAAGCCCCTCGCCTTTTCTTCACTCCCAAGAAACTGAAATGATTAAAGCATAAACTAGGTAATTGCAGCAGAGCAGCCATAGCCTCATGGCATTATACTGGACATAGAATTCAGAGGATCCTCAGAAGGGACTTTGGCTTTCTTTTCCTTTTTTATGGTCTCAGTGAAAAGCCACTCAAATTCCTCAATAATACTGTGAGAATATTAATGCATTACACAAGATTAGATGTCACTAAACAGGTAATCAAAAACTTAGAATGTCCAGAAGTTAATTCCTTATTTTATTCATAAGAAAGGCTAATAAAGGTTATTAGCAACTACCCTTTTAAACATTTAGCTGGAAGGGGGGAGGGAGATTAAAATGCACAGGGCAAAAACAAAGAACTCTAATTTTTCCCACAGAGAGTACATTCATTAGTTTAAATGGATGAGGTTAATTTTAGATAATTAAAAAATTTTAGAGGTACTTTGGGATTCTGGGGAGATGGTTCAGCAGGTAAGAAGGCTGGCCGGGTAAGAATGAGGGCCTGAGCGCAAACCCACATAAAAAGAGGATGAAGGCAGTCAGTGACTTCATCAATGTGGTGGGCAGAGAGAGGAAGACTGTCCTACAGGCCACTATCCCTATCTCCCAGTCTGGGGACAGACCCTATTTTAAAGCAGGCGAAAGTGAGAGCAGGGCACTGGTCTTCAGATCTCAACCTATATTCATGGGTGCAAGCACCTGCACATACATGTGCATATTACATGGCACCCCCCCAACCCCCACCCACACTAAAATAGTGAAAGACCAAGTAAAGGTCCCTAATCTGGAATCCATAAACAGGACCAAAGGTTAAAGTTAGAAGTTTATTCCTAACCTACAGCTATCTATGTAAAATATCTGCATTCCAAGGTACAACAAACCAAACCTTTCAGACTTCCCTGACTCTTAGTGTTACATGAAACTGACTCCTTGATTTCAGCTTTTGAAACTACTTAGCCTAAGCTGGTCTGGATCCCTCTACATAAGCCGAGGTTGGCTGGGAACTCTTCCTGTTTGTCTCAACATCCTAAACACTAAACTACATGTGTGAGATACTACTCCTGTCTTTACTTGTAAAAAAAAAAAAACCAAAGTTTCTAAAACAAGGTAAATCTCTCAGTTTGCATGCCTATCTAAAATCTCATTCTCTGCCCTAGTGTGTTAGCACTACTTTAATTCCAATGTTCTGGAGCCAGAGGCAGGTTTGAGACCCTGTCTCAAATAAATAAGGAAACAAATAAATAGTAAATCAAAACTCATCCTCAGACATAGTTCCTAAGATGCTTGGGAAATAAACACGGACATTTCTGACTACATCCATTTAAAAGCCCAGCCCTAATACGACTCCTTCCTCAAGTGAATCTCCCAGTATTGTTTTTCAAAGTTTCTAACTGTATAGGGCCTTTTTTTACTTCCTTAAACTTCTCGACATCTCTAGGTTCAAGTTCCTTAAGGGCGCTTAGCATACAATAAAACACACACAACCAGAAGGACCGCAAGCCATCTGATTTATCTGACCTGACCGTTCAAATTACCTTAACTTGCCAGAGCTACGCGTCAGTAAGGTTTGTAAGTACCACGAGGAGCTTTACGAAGTTCCTGAAGATTTACAATCACTTGAAATGATGTCTTGATGGCGTGCAGAAGGTAAAAATTAGCAAATAAATAAAAATACAAACAAACGTTTCCTCGGACTATGCAAACGCCCCCAGCTAAGGCATTCCTTTCTTCCTTGGAAGACGTGCAAACTTCTGGCAACACAAGGCAACATCCACTCCCTGCAGCTGGGGCCTGACCGGCGCTGCAGGGCGGGTCCCCGGCCCCAGGGCAGGCGACCTGACCTGGTCCCCGACTTGCCCCTCCCGCGTCCCGGCCCCGCAGCCGCCGTCCCCGCCTACCTGTTGTGCAGAGGGGGGAACCCGCCACGCCGCAGCCAGCCCCTGCGTCCGGGCTGTGACAGCTGCTGGGACCACGAGGACCTCGGCTCGGTCCCACCCCGGCCGGGTCCCCAGCACCGCGCCCACCGGGGTCCCGCGCCACCCGGCTCCAGCCGCCCCGCCCCAGCCCCTAAGCGCGCCGCCCCCAGCCGCCTTCCCGCATGCCCCGGCTTGCCTGCAGAGATGTCCTAGGCTCACACCTGTCCCGGCTCTGCCACGTTACCGGCTCCGCGACAGCACAGCGGTACCCGGCTCACCGCAGGCGACTGAGGGGCCGAGCGGGCGGGCGGGCGGGGCTGACAGCGCGGCGGGAGCGGCCAGAGGGAGCGCCCGGCCCCTCCCGCGCCCAGGCCTGCCAGCTGCTCGCCGAGCCGGAGAGCGCACGGTGTGGCAGGCATGACTACTCCACTGCCGAGAGAGCGATGGGGGTTGCGCCGAGCCTAGGACAGCGTCCCGGTCTTGCACTCCCGAGATTTCCGGCCACAACTATTTTCGTCTGTTTTTGTCACCAGCCAGAATCTGTGGTTGTGGCTTTAGGGCTTCGAAGGCCAAGACGCTCCAGGAGGCTGGAAAAATTCAGATAGAGTCGGAGCTGTAGGAGGATATGATCCTAAAGAACCTTGATGAGAACGAAAGCATAGGACTGTTTGAAGATCGCACACGGAATGCGTGGCTCCCAGTTAGAATCAGCAGTTTAGAGTGTAATGTTTGTTTGTTTTGAAACAAGCTTACAAAAAAGTTGCAAACAGTACAAAAACATTATTCCCCTGAACAGTTCTGAGAATTTCGTAGCTAACATTATGCCACATTGTGCCTGAGCACCTTCTACATAGTCATAATAACTATCTTAGCCAAACTTTATTCGATACATTCATTTTTCTGGTTGTCTCAATGGTGTTCTTTATACTAAAGGTATTCATTCCTAAAATAAATGTTCTAGAAACTTGCAATTCATATCTTTAGCTGCCTTCAATTTGGAATATTTCCTTTGTCTTTCTTTGACTTTTACAACCTTGACACAACAGTGTTTCTATAGAAAGGCCTCCGTTTTACGTTTGCCTGATACTTATTAATGATTAGATTTAAACTAGGTATCTTGGAAGACTCTCACAAGTGATTGTGTGTTAATATGTTTCTATGTTTGTTTTTCATTGCTTCCCATTAAATGGCACTGTAAAGTTACTTTTTCCATCTTTGTAATTAATATGTATTCTCTGAGGAAGATGCTTTGAAGCTCTCTTGTTTCAAGGTACCTGAAATAACCTTGTTTAGAAATTCATAACTTATAACAATGGATCCAGAATTTTCCACTTTATTAAGCTGATTATAGTATACTTCTATTATTTATTTACTTATATTTACATTCATATTTATTTTTATTTAAGTGTGTTTATCTACATGAGTGTATGTGCACCACATACAGGCAGTGCCTACAGAGACCAGAAGAGGGCACCAGATTCCCCAGAACTGGAGTTATAGACAGTGATGAGCTAGCTCCCTGATACGGGTTCTGGGAACTGAACTGGGGTCCTCTGCAAGAGCAGTGAGTGTCTTTCTTTTTTGTTTTGTGCTGCATCTTATACAGCTTGGTCCTAGAAACCTGATTGGGACAGTGAGGGAATGAAGAAAGGACAGACCCAGGTGCAGAAAAGTTGGGGGAAGGTGGGTCGTGAGCATTCTGATGGTGTGGCACCAACTATGCCACAGCCCACTGGAACCTAGCACATGTATTATGTACAGCACAAGGGGACAGGTTAGCTAATCTTCATTGGAGGTCTCCGTAGGCAGCTTATCAGCTGCAATTGCTAGTTTTTCACACATTCATCAGTCATTAGTAAACACTCCAACCAGAAGAGGGCTTTGCCACTGCCATAGGTCTCAGGCCTTGGGTCCTTGACATGGCCATGCCCATGTCATTAATATACATTCACTCAGGGCTTATCTCCATTCCTTCTAGTTTTGTTTGGTTTATATGTATGTATGTGTGCTCGTCTTTACATGCACCATACTTGCAGGTACCCGTCGAAGTCTGACGAGAGCATTGGAGCTCTGAGAACTGGTGTCAAAGGTGGCCATGAGCTGCTGATGTAGGAACTGAACCAGGGTCCTCCGTAAGAGCAGTATGGAACATGCTCTCCAGCCCCTTCATCTTTCTATGATCAAATTCTTCTAAGTTTTCTCAGTAGGCACTTCATTCTTGCTTCTGTGTGTCCTTGTGTTTTGAGTTGTTTCCCAACATCCTGTGGCTAGACATTTTAAAAGATATAACACATTTTAAGCCTTATGCATACCCTTTACCCATCATCCAGATTCTGTGCCCTTGAAGACATGTCTCCATATTTTTGGCACACCTTTATCTTCTGGCATAATTAAGATATCCCAGTCTCACTGGGGTGAATGCAGCAATTTCTTAAGAAGCCCTCATCCCTTTTAATGGATGATTATATCTTTCAGCAAGAGGTTTGTTTGCTGCTGCGGTAGCAACATTACTGCCCAGCCCACATCAATTGGATGTAGTTAGAAAATATTTGTATATCTATACTCATGGAGTCCACCAGTATGCATATACTTGAAGGAGGAGTTTCTGTCCTGTCCTGGTTCTACAGACATTTAGTGCCAAATAAACACACAGAGGCTTATATTAATCATAAACGGTTTGGTTGGTGGCACAGGCTTATTGTCTAGCGCTCTCTTAATTAGTAACCAATTTCCATAAAACTATGTATTGCCATGAGGCTGTGGCTTACCCATGATGCTTGGGTATGTTACTCCTCTGGCAATGACACGGCATCTCCCTAGAGACTCTCTGCATTTCTCTTCCCAGCCTTCTCCTACTCTGGTAACCCCACCTATACTTCCTGCCTGGCTTCTGGCCAATCAGTGTTTATTCATCAATCAATAAGAGAAACATGTTCACAGCATACATCAGGACATCCTCATCATATATTCATGCAGTTATATTTCATTCTCTAACTGTATAAATTTCCAGTAAGGACACATAAAGCTATGTAGAAGTCCCTCAGTAGGCAAAGTACCATTACAGATATTCAATATGGTTAAACACAGCAGCATGGATTTTGACCCATGACGGCAAGCAAATACTCCTGAGCTGTTGATTCTCAAAGGAAGTAGTTAAACTCACTAGTAACTCTACACGAGTTTACTGGGCAAAGGTAAATATTGCCACAATGTATTTAACAGTATTTTATACAAGAAACAACCACAATTACATTCCTATTTGATCCTAAAGGCACTTGGGTTCCTTCGCAACCCTCAATCTCTCATCAGATAAAGAAATAGCATACACAATGCATGGAATTTATTATTTTGTTCCAAAGTAAGGCATTTGACCTCTATCTTTGAATTTTCCTCCTGTGGAAAATGAACATGTTGTGCTGAGCCAGCCTCTCTTCACGTTATAAAATCATGTTTCTATGGTTACTCTATCAAGAAGAGCTCGTTAAGGTAAATGGATGAACAGTGATTTTGAAGAAATAAGCCTAGAAAGCTGTTGTGGAATATTTGTACACTGTTTGAAAATGTATTGCTGTGATTGATATATTAAAAAGCTGAATGGCCAATAACTAGGAAGAGGTTAGGTGGGACTTCCAGGGACAGAGGGGACTCTGGGAAGAAGGAAGGCAGAGTCACCAGCCAGATGGAAACAGAAAGTGCAAAATGAAAAAGAGGTAATGCTAAGTTCTAAGAGTTAGTTAGGAACAAGACTAAGCTATAGGCTGAGCTTTCATAATCAATAAGAAGCTTTTGTGTTGTTATTTGGGAGCTGGCTGGCAGGTCAGAGAAAGGCTCATTACAGAAAGCGAAGTGATTTGTGCATGTTTGGAGTAAGATTCCAGAAGGGAAGTTTTCCAAAGTTAAAACCAGGCTTTTTGACTCATGGCTGGTTGTTTGCCATGTTATCACAGCACATGTATTCAACATTCTGTAAAATGTATTGCACTGATGCTTCTTAAAAAAGCCTTTATAGGGCTGGAGAAATATCTCAGTGGTTAAGAACATTGACTGTACTGGGCATTGGTAGCATGACTTTAATTCCAGCACATCAGGAGGCAGAGGCAGGCAGATCTCTATGGGTTCTAGGCCAGCCTGGTCTACAGAGCTAGTTCCAAGAGCAATACAGAGAAAACCTATCAAACAAAACAAACAAAACAACAAAACAAAAAAGACCAACATTGACTACTCTTTAAGAGGACCTCAAATGTTAAGTATGAAAAAGTATTTTAAAGGCATGGAATAATATTTTAAAATATGAACATCAACTTGAACATAATCTCACTACCCTGGGACATTCATTCCACTTATTTGGCTTTCTTTAAACATTTACGTATCTATGAACAGTGAGTACATGTGGCATATCTACTTTGGACTCATAGATATTTCATTGCTATTGATCATATAAATAATAATTTATGGGTATAATGTTGCTAGCTAGCAATTAATCACATGAGCCTGGCAGGAAAGGAAAATCAATTTCATCATCAACACACTGGGAAGGGGAACCTTCATTTCCCATGTATAGATATATATAATTGACAAAAAGTGAGGTGCTCTTTAGAATGACTCTATAATCAGCTATGATTTTTCTCTTCCCTTACACCTGGTATAAGGGTTATTTTTGTCAATTTGACACAATCTAGAATCTCCTGGGATGAGAGTCTCAATAAGGGATTATCTAGATCAGGTTTGCCTGTAGCATGTCTATGGGGGATTATCATGATTATGTTCATTGATGTCAGAAGACCCAGTGAAATTCGGGTAGCACAATTCCCTTGGTCCTAGATTATATAAGCGTGGATGGAGAACATTAGTTGAACAATAGGCATGCAAGCATGCGTTTTCTCTTTGCTCTTGACTGTAGAGGGGACTAGTTGTTTCAAGTTCTTGCCACCTTGAACTGTGGGCTAAAGTAAGTCCTTCCCTCCTTATGCTGCCTTTTATCAAAATATATGTATCAGAACAACAGAAAGAAACTATGCTGTGATCCTTGAGTGTGGGTCCTGGAAGTCTGGCTAGGCAGATCAGGAATGGAGAAAACACAGACACATGTTCACACAGTGAAGCTAGGGTCAGCTAGACCCCAAGCTGTGTGTTTATTAGGTACAGCATAGGGTTACCTGGTCTGCAGGAGGTCTCTGTAGCTTAGCAGTTTCAGACTATAAAAATCCAGGAGGAGGACGGTGCAATTGCCCATCTTTGCACACAGTGATCAATTGTTCATAAACACTCAAACTCGGACTCCAGAGGAACACTTTGCCATTTCTCTTGAGTTTGGGCCGTATGGGTAAGGGGCTTTGCCAATTTCACACATGTCTGAGGCCTTAGAGTATTCAACATGCTTGTGCCCATGTGTACAATGAGCATGCACTTAGAATGTACTCATTCAGGGCTTCCTCCACTCCCCACAGAACTAAAACACCAGGCTTCACATCTCTTGGTTACAATCAGGAAACCAGGGAGAGAGGTTTTGAGAAGCCAATGCAAGGATGCTGTGAGCAGGGGAGAGGAGCACTTTGGTCTTTCGCAAGTTGCTATACCACAGTGGCACCTTGGAAGATGGGGAGGAAGTAACCCCGAAAGGGCAAGGAGCAAGACAGAAAGTTCCAGCAGCGAGAGGAGGACCTGGCAACAACACAGATGCAGTGGTCAGAGAGAGCAGTCTGGGTAATGGGATCCAGAGCAGATTATGGGAAAAGGATGGTGTCTGTGGGCATCACCAAAGTGGGGCTGAGAGGAGTCAGAAAATAGTCCTTGGTCTGCTTGTCAGTTTGTTCCTACCACAAAGTCCCTGATGGAAACCACAGGAAGCACCATCCTGAGCCAAATTAGTCAAGAAGTTCATCTATCAAGGTGAAAGAACAAAATTTGATAACACTTGCATCTGCATTCTAAACACAAACCAGAACCCAGGAACTGGAATAGGTCAGGGAGCTGGAGCTGAGGACTATCCTGAGTATCACACAAGCCCTCTACTTCTGCTGCAAGCGTCACAGGCAAACTGCTTGTTTATGTATAGATAGATGGCTTAAAAATAAACAGTGCTTTTATTAAGGGCACTTCATTCTTTACAAGCAGCAGAGAAGGCACCCAGAAAAATCTTATTTACCAACTAGATTCATGTGAATTTGAAACTCATGACAGAGGAACATCTATTTAAAACCAAATGTGATGGAATAACACACACGATGATATCAAGGCTTAAATAATTCATAATACGATACAATTTAGGATTATTAATTTTGTTTGTCTAGCTCAGAAATTGAACTTAGTATAGGGTTCATATAAATTTTATTTTTGCCAAATTATCAAGTACATAGGAAAAGTAAACATCATTCTTAAAATCCAGTGATTCAGGACTGTGGGCTCCCTCTCTGTGATAATTAAAACAAAACCTATGGTTTAGGGACAGTGAACTAGATTAGCAAGTAAAAGCAGTTGCTGTGCTGATCTGACCATCTGAGTTAACTTTGTAACCCACAGTTAAAGGAGAGAATGAACTGTTGAAAGTTGTCCTTTGACCTCCATACATCTGCTATGCCTTCATTCATATTCACACACATCAAACACATGGCCCCCTCCTTCTAAATAAAAATTGTAAAAATACACAACAGTCATGGTGGCGAACACTTTTGATCCCAGCACTCAGGAGGCAGAGCCAGGAGGATCTCTGTGAATTCAAGGTCAGTCTGGTCTACAAAGCAAAGTTCAGGACAGCCAGACAACACAGAGAGGCCCTGTCTCAAAAAACAAAACAAATTAACAAGCGTACCCAACGGTTTAGAAGCTACTGTTCAATTATGAATATGAATCTTGAGCTTCATCAGAGGTCATCATTCTTGAGGCAGAGTCCAATAAACATGAGTTTATATGTTAGACTCCTTCACTGGCAACAAAATTTAGGGGACAGAACTGAATCTGCGTATGAATGTTTAACTGACCAGTATGAACAATAGCTAGACATTAAGTTGCTCATGAAATATGGTTACACTAATTTGTAGACCCTGAGTCATCCATCAGGAAGAAAAAGAAGAATGTTAATAATATGGAATAGAATTATGCACTCATGAACTCAATTTACTAACCTACAGGCATTGCCAGGACAGAGCACAAATCCATTTATAGGTCATCCTTACTCATATTAAGAATGCTTTAGTGGCTTGTACATTTTCTCTTTTTGCTTGTCTTTTCTTGCTGAAATTCTGAGACCAAAATCAAGAGAGACATTTTCTTATGTATTATTTATGATAAAACAATAACTTTTTGGTATTAATTCTTACTTGAAAGACTAATTGTATTTTTGTTTTGTTTGTTTGCTTGTTGTTGTTGTTGTTGTTGTTGTTTTTTCAGTCAGTCCTGGACTTTTTGCTAGGATATTTTTATTTTTTAATCCCATTGCTGCTGTTGCTGCTGCCTTTCTCTCTCTCTCTCTCTCTCTCTCTCTCTCTCTCTCTCTCTCTCTCTCTCTCTCTCTCTCTCTCTCTCCCTCTTTCCCTTCCTCCCTCTCTCTCCCTCTTTCTTTCTTCCTTTCTTTCTGTCTCTTTCTTCTTCTTTTTTCTTTTAAAACAAGCTCTTTCCAAGAGCCCTGACTGTCCTGGAACTCACTATATAGACCAGGCTGGCCTTGAACTCACAGAGATCTACCTGCCTCTGCCTCCCAAGTGCTGGCATGAACAGTATGCACCACCTTCCCTGGCCAATCTCATTGCTCCTTATAGGACTGTCTAAATTGTTTGTCTCATCTTTGTTTAATTCTTTTAGGCCATAAGCATAGAAATTCCTCCATTTCAGTTTTCCAATGTGGTGGAACATAGTTTTTTAAAATGTAATAATTTTACTGTTTGAGAATTTCATGCAAGTATACAATGGGGTTTGATCATATTCCTCCTTCAACTTCCCATAGACCTCCCTACATATCTTCCTTGCAAATCCACGTCTCCATTTTTGTTTTATAACCCAGTGAATCCAATTAGTATTGCCCGTTTATGCATTGTTGTGAGGCCATCCAGTGGAGCGCAAGCAACTTACTAGGAGTTGCCCAAAGTTACCCCTAATAGCCATCAACTGCCAACAGCTTCTCAGCTAGGAATGGGGCCTCATAGGCTACTCCTTCATCCATGCTGGACTCTCCAGTGGCTTGATCTTGTGCAGGTAACCGCAGTCATTGTGAGACCCAAGTACAATAGTCATGTTGTATCTAGAAGACAGAATTTTACAGTAGTGGCCTTTATCCATTCTCTGGCTCTTATGTCTGTTCTTCTCCCTCCTCTGGAGATGGTCCCTGAATCTTGGGAGAATTGATGTAGATGTCCCAGATAAGGTTAGAAACTCACCATCACTTACTCTTAGAACGAAACCTATTTATTGAATATTATGATCTTAAGGTATTTTTGAATTTGGTGTGCAAGTACTTTATTGAGATTGTCCATGTTCATCAGGGAAATTGGTCTATAGTTTTCTTCTTTTTGTTGTATTCCTAACAGCTTTGGTATCATGACAATGCTGACTTCACAGATTGAGTCTGGTAATGTTGCTTCCCTTTCTGTCTTAGGGAACAGTTTAAGGAGAGAACATTGATATTGGCCCCTTTTTTTTAAAAAATTATTTATTTTTATTTTATGTACACTGGTGTTTTGCCATGTATGTCAGGTCCCCAAGAACTGGAGTTACAGATAGTTGTGAGCTGCAATATGGGTGCTGGGAATTGAACCCTGGCCCTCTAGAAGAGCAGTCAGTAATTTAAGCATTCAGCCATCTCTCCAGCTCCCACTGCATCTTCTTTAAAGGTTTGATAGGTCTCCTGAGATTTTATTTGTGGGGAGATTTTTGTGGTTGTTATGGTTCAGTATAAACTGTCAATAGCCTCTTAATGTATACATTATCATATGTACCTAGCAATTTACCCATTTCCAATGTGTTTGTTTTTCTCATTTTTTTATTAGTTTTAAAAATTAGCATACAAAGTGGGATTTCATCATAGCATTTTCATGAATTCTTCATTCTTGTTAGTCTTCTTGTCCTACACCAGGCCCTTGCTCTGCCCCCCTTCCCCTTTAGTAGTTCCCCTTCTTCCCCCTCTTGTTTCATTTTGTGTGTATTCTATTATCCTCTTCCTCCTCCCACCAATGTGCCCTTAAGGTTGCCCCCCAATTTCATTGTCTCGTTCTAGCTTTATGAACCACACACACACACACACACACACACACACACCTATGTGCATATGAAAGGAAACATGCAGTGTTGTCTTTCTACGTCTGAGATAGTTTGTTATATGCTCACCCTGTGAGCATGGGTTTTTGTTTTCTTGATGGCAGACATTCTGATTGGGGTGAGATGGAATCTCAAAGATCCACATCTTTGATTCAGTGTATTGTTCTTTTCGTTTCCATCTAACTTCTGTTAGATGATGCGTATTATCTATTTCTTACTATTTACTGCCTTGGAATTTAGATTGCTTTTGTTTCTCTGGATGCATAATTGGTTATTCATTTGGGATCTCTATGATTTTTTCCCCATTTGGTTTTTACCTTTTCTTTGGTTTTGAGAATTTCATACCTGTATATAATGAAATAGGGCCACATACACTCTCCAATCCCTTCCTCCAACTCCTTTCATGTTCCCCAACACGCTCCTCTCTCAACTTCATCTTTTTTTTTTTGATAACTTATTAAATCCAGTTAGTGTTGTATATATATATATATATATATATATGTATGTATGTATGTATGTATATATATATATATATATATATATATATATATATATATATGTGAGGAGCCCACCAATGCCACTTCAAAAAAGGAGTGAGTGCTTCTTCCTCCCCCAACAACTATGCATCACCAATAGCTTTTCAGTGAGGGGCAGGGCAGCAGGTGAGAGGTCTCATCTATGCCAGCACTTTGGCTGACTTGATCTTGTATAGGTCTCTCTAATTATTTTTTTCTAGACAGGTTTTCTCTGTGTAGCCTGGCTGGCCATCCTGGAACTTGCTTTATAGATCCACCTACCTCTGCCTCCTGAATGCTGTGACTAAAGGCATATGCCAGCTGGCTGGGAGGTCTCTCTGATTTTAACATAAGTCATGTGTATTACATCCAGGATTCTCTAGAGTCACAGAACTTATAGGAATGAATCTCTCTCTCTTTGTGTCTGTCTGTCTGTCTGTCTGTCTGTCTGTCTGTCTGTCTGTCTTTCTCTCTCTCTCTCTCTCTCTCTCTCTCTCACACACACACACACACACACATTTATTGGAATGACTTACAGGCTGCAGTCTAACAATGTCTAGCTCTGTTTATGCTGGGATTCCAAAGAAGTAGGCTTCAATGTCAGTGAAGGAATAGATGTTCAAGTGGGGGCAAGCAGGTGACTAATAGACAATCCCTTCCTTCTTCCATTGTCCTTAGGTAGACTTCCAGCAAAAGGTGTGGCCTAGATTAAAGGTGTGCCTTCCTGCTTCAAGATCTGAACTACAAATGTGTCATCCATTTCTGGACTGTAGTTTATTCCAGATATAGTCAAGTTGAAAACCAAGAATGTCCATCACAGTAGACATAAATTTTATTCTTAGAACAATTTTAATTTTATCTCAAAGGTTCTAGTGTGCTGTACTTTCATTTTCATGGATTCTAGGAAATTTTAACTTCCCAACTTCTTCAATGACCCACTCAATTCAAGAGTTCATTGTTCAGCTTCCAAGTATTTATGAAGTTCCTGTAGTTCTCTTGTTACTGATTTCTAGTTTATTCTACTGTAATCTAATAAGATACAAGAAATTATCTTTATTCTTTCATATTTCTTAAAGCTTACTTTGTGGACTAAAATGTTGTGTATTCAAGAGAGAGTTCCGTGGGATTGTTTTCCATATTTATTGTTCCATATGTGTCAAATCTACTGTACCTATGTATTAAGTCTGCTTGATCTTCACTGTAGTTTAGTGGAAGTTTCTTTGTTTTTATTATTTAGATGAGAATAGGGAATTGAAATTGCCTAGTGTTATATTAGGACCTATCTGATCTTTTATTAATGTTGACATAAATTGGGAGCCCCAACAGTGCATATGTACTTACAATTATCTTCTTCATGAATTCCTCTTTTTATTAATACAAACAGACTTCTTTATCTCTCCTCACCAATTCTGGCTTGACGTGTATGTTATCAGGTCTTGGAGTAGCTAGCTATGCCAGCTTGTTTTCAGTTTCTCTTTACATGAAGATTGTTTTCCATCCTTTGACTCCCTATCTGTGGGTGCCCTGGAGAAAATATCTGGATCTAGTTTTCCTAATCGAATCAGCTATTTCTAGTCTTTTTGTTGAGGCTATTTAAATGTAAGGTTGTTACTGAGGGATTCTTGCTGATTTCAAACATCCTGTTGGCTGTTGGCTTGTTTTCCTTCTCCTCTGCTAGGATCAGGAGTTTGTTGGTTACTGTATTGAGTATCATGGGCTTTTCCTATTCTTTGTTAATCTAGTTCTCTCCAGAAAGTCACTCTTGCCTGTGCTGTTTCCATTGAGACCATCTTTCTTCCCCCTGGCTGCGGTATCCCTTTAATGGTCTTCTGCAGCACTGGTTTGGTGTCACAAACTGTGTTAGTGCGTGCTTGCCTTGAAGTGTTCTTATTTCTCCATCAATTTTGAAAGATAGCTTCATTGTGGATAGCAATTCTGGTTGGCAGGCACTTATTTTAAAGGCTTGAAATGTATCATTCCACATTTTTGTGGCCTTGTAAATCACTGAAGAGACATCTAATGTTTTTTCCTTTGCAAGTTGCCATTTCTCTCTTGTAGCTTTTTATATTGTTTGCTTGCTGTGTTTTGACATCTTGTCTTTAATGTACCAAGATGTTCTTCTTGGTCTTGTCTGTTGAGAGGGTTCTTAATGCCTCTTGCATTTGAACATCTATTTCTTTCTCCAAATTTAGAAACTTTCCTGTCCTAATATCATCGAATAGATTCTCTTTGCCTTTAGTTTTTATCTCTGCTCTTTGTGTCCCATTGTTCTTAGGTTTGATAATATTCCAGGGTTCTTGGATATTGTAGACATGTTGAACTAAATTCCTTCCTTCCTTCCTTCCTTCCTTCCTTCCTTCCTTCCTTCCTTTCTTGATGTTAGAATGTAGATTTCACCACTGTGCCCTGTTTTTATTTGAATCATTGAGTCCTTGGAAATTGGAGAATGTGAGCTGCACTGGGGGAAGGCACTTGAACTTGTGAACTCATTTTATTCCTATGGTTTATGACGCTGTCCAGTCTGTTTTGAACAAGTGCACCGGAGCTGTCTTCTCTTTACATGTTTATTGTCTTACCTTCCATGTGAGCCAGGAGCCTCTGCTGGACACATTTATCTTTGCAAGGCTGGGCAAGTTCCTTTCAAGACTTCCCAGATGGTACTCCCTCTTGTGTAGGGTTAGTGGTGTGTATAATAGGATGTCTCTGAAATGCATTGTGAGTGTGGTCTGCACAAAGGACCTGTCTTCATACTTTCAAGATCTCCTGAGTATTAATCACCCTAGTGGAAGGATGCTGCTGCAATGTTAAGTCAACCACTGCAGCTTCAGCGTCTGAGTGTTCTACAACAGATGGTTGGCTCTGGAGGTTGGTTCAGGCTTAGGGATATCAAACTCCTGAGTCATTCTCAATTGATGAGACCTGTTGCCAGTCATCACAGATGGGTCTGTCATTCCCTACACACTTTATTGCCTGGGTTGAACATCCTGCTGCCTGTACACTTTGACTTTTCAGAGTTGAAGCCAGCCTGATCTGCAAAACTGGCTCTCAAGGTTGTTTCTCACCCTAAGGCTCAGGGAGTTAAATTCAGGCTCTCTGACCCATAGTTGCCGCCTGTGCTCTTGTCCCAGCGTAGGTTAGTTTAAACAAACAGGCACCCTCTCAGAATGATAACTGGGATTCCCTTGCACTGCTAACCTGTCTGACAGAGGAATCACTGCCTCACCAAAACTTGAGACTTGCAAGGGCTGCAAGCTAGCTTTGTGAGGAGGGACATCTGGCTTTCCTTTTTCTCCTCTCCCTGCTCCTGTCAAGGAACCCCTTCTAATGTCTGAAATGCAGCAGGCTTTTTGATCCCTGTAGCCTGTTAGCTCCCTGCTGGTTGTAAAGCTCCTTGTGCAGTCTGGTTTGTGACAGGAGTTGTTCAATGCCGTTTTTACTGGTGTTCATCTTCTTCAACTCTGTGACCTTAGCACATTGCATCTCTGCCAGTCCCTGAGTTGGGATCAGCACAGCCATCTGCTTCTGCCAATCTGTTCCTGGACTGCCAGGAAATTCCCTGAATTATTTATAGCGTAGCCTCAGCTGGTTGGCTCACCTACCTGTCTCACAGTGGCTATGTCAGATAGTCACTCCTGACCTTTTACTACTTTCCTTTTCCCCACATGATTGAGGTTTTGATTTTGCTTTTCCAGCAAAAGCAGAGGGTTTGATATCTGAACTTGTTATCAAAGGCTTCCTATTCACCCCACACTGGCTGTTTTTTCCTCCCATCTTCAGAGGATGCCCTAAGTGTTCCAAAATCATCCCTCCATCTGATTTGATATGGAATCTTGATCCATATTGTCTCTCCCCTTCAAATTTCTCTTTACTTCCTCTGGAAGTATGCTCATATTTTCTGAATTTTAATTTTAAACATTTTATGTATATGGGTATTTTGTCTGATATATGTCCATGTTTCATGTACATGCTTGATGCCAGACAAAGAAGTATTGGACCCTGGAACTGGAGTTACAGGAGTACACATGAGTGTGCTAGGAATTGAATCTGCCCTAGTTTTTAAGACAGCTTCTCTCATTGGCTTGGAGCTTGCTGAGTCATGAGCCCCACAGATCCACTGGTCTGCAGCTCTGAAAAGTTCCAATAACAAGGGTACTACCGCGTCCAGATTTTTGTAAGTGTGTGCTCTGGAGATGGAATTCAAGTCCTTAAGCACCTTATAGGCTGGGCTATCCCCACATCTTCCTGAGATGTAATTTAAACAATATTCTGAAATCATATGGAGGCTAAGGTTAGGCCTTGACTTACAGAGGCAAAAAAAAGAGCTAGCTAACAAAAAGGTAGCTGAGGGCTGATTAATAATTGTTTAAGGACTACCAGACATTATTTCTCCTTCTTGTCTCAGTCTTCTTTTCCTCCTCTTCTCCCTTTTAAAAACACAGTCTTACTATGTATCCATGGCTTAGCTGGTCTGGAACTTACCGGGGAGACCAGATTATTCTCCAGTTTGTAGACAGACACCCACCTGCTTCTGCCTCCCAAGTGCTGAGATTAACAGGGTAGGTACCACACCCAGTCTAGATAATTCATCTTTCACTTTAAACAGAACTTTAAAACTTGCCATGACTTCTGCTGAGACCCAGAAAAGAGAAGCCACGTTTTTTGTTTGTTTTTAAATAGGAGGAAGTGAGTGATTAACGGTAGATGTGGAATGATGGGTAGTTAGCCCTTCCAGTGGGCCTGGCTTATGTAAGCGTTAAACTACAGGGAAAACACAGAACTATGAAATCACCAAAAGGCTGTGGGCAATGTCTCCAGCTTCTTCTGAGGTTCAGCCTTAAAATCCAAATAAACATTCACAAGTTACAAGTTCATTCTAGTTGAATTAAATGAATACAAATTTTAACATCTTTTCAGTTTGTTTGATGAAAGTTCAACTAACTCCAAATAGAAAACAATTTTGTTTTCATAATTCCCCAAAAGCATTAAGACTGAAAGGGGTCATATGATTTGTCAAGTACAATCCCCTCCTTGTTAAGATGGACTCTAGCAGTATCATGTAGCACAGAGTTTACAGGAGAGCTAGGACTCCAGAGTTAGAGGCCTCTTGACTCTTAGTTCAGAATTGCACCCCAAATACAATCAGTTTTCACATCTGAGTCTGTGTAAGGGTCCCTAGGTACCTGTTAAAATGTAGATTCTGGTCCTGGCAAGATGGGAAAGTTGGTGAAGGTGTTTGCTACCAAGCCTGACAACGTGAGTTTGATCCCTGGAACCTATCTATATGGTGAGAAGAAAGAACCATCTCTTGTAAGTCCTTGTCTGACTTCTACACACACATCATAGCATGTGCATGTCCTGCTTCCAAATAGATAAGTACATGTAGAAACCATTTTAAAAAGGTAGACTTAGGGGAGACAGCTCAGTGGTATAGGACTTTTCCCCCACTGTGTGTGAAGCCATAGGTTTAATTCTCAGCACTCAATAAAACAAGATAAGAATTCCTCCCTACTCTCGGAAATCTAGGGTAGATGCAGGAATTTGCCCTTTTAACATGATTTGAAAGAACTTCTGATTCAGGTAATTTTCAGATCACACTTTGCAGAACACTGGGCAGCGGTACAACCGTGAGTTCCCATGGAATGAGCCTGCTATTTTCAGGGTCAGATTTCCAGCGACAGTAAACTAACCTTACTTGTGGAGTGGAGGAACCTTTCATCCTATTGACTATCATTTGGGATTTTTTTTTTTGGGGGGGGTAAGGTGATGTTCTTAGAGATGGAGCCCAGAGTCCTCCACATGCCAGGCACACCCTCCACCATTGAGACGTGTTCCCACGATCTTCCCACTTGGTAATTTTTCAAGACAAATTCTCACTAGATTATCCAGGTGGCCTTGCACTTGCCATTGTCATGCTTTGGCCTTCCCAGTAGCTAGGATTACAGATCTGTGCCACCAGGTTCACCTGGGGACTTTACAGATAGAAAGGCCCACTGAGTAGACAAGTTTTCTCACAAAGCGAGTGTCTGTTGTCTGAGGAGTCTCACACAGACCTGAGCCTCTGAGAAAGGTTAAGACATGATATATAGTTGGTTCCCGTATCCCTACCATCTAGATTCTACAATTAGCATTTATTATATTTGCTTCTTTAGCTGTATGTGTCCTCATCTTTCCATCCCAAGAACAAGATTATCTTGCTTGCTGGGGTTTTTGTCCATCTCCACAGCTGGTTGCTAACAGTTTTGGCAACCCAGTGTTATACCCTTCTTGAGATGGAATCTTTGACTCTGGTTTAGAGTGCGTCTTTACACTTGTCAGAGAAGGAGTCGGTGAAGACTGGGTGATTGCATCTTGTTTTAGTTTCCATCTATAATTTTATAATCAACACTGCTTCACATGTCTATGTGAGTAAATTTTCAGCTACCTCAAAACCCAGTGGATTAAAATATGAATTCATCTTTCCAGTAACACAGACATTAAATTTTAGAGTGAGTTTTAAATCCTTTTTTATTGAGTTCCTTAGCCAACCCACCTCTCTGAAGTAGATTTTCTTTGAAGTATCAGTCACTACCTCATTATACTCATTACTATGTTTACGGAAAGCCACCAGCCTATTATAAGTGAGTGCTAATCTCCATGTCCCCACTATTCTAAGGAGCATGTCTCTGCCAGTAAATTCTCTTTTCTCTGTAGTCCTGTGCACTGCAACCTGGGCAACGCTTTAAGCCTTTACATGTTACTCATTTAGTGTACATGTGTATGTGCACACCCCCATCAGCACATGTGGAGGCTGTAGAGTGATGCCCAGAGAGGGCAACATCAAGCCTTATCCTCACCACCTAGTTTTTAAGGCAGCGTCTCTCCTGCTACCTTTGTGTGGGTCCCAGGGATCAAACTCAGTCCACCAGATAGCAAATGCTTTTACCTGCTGAGCCATCTTGCTGACATTTTTTTAAACATATAGATTTACCACCTGAGTGAGAAGTATTCTGTTTCACTACATTCCAAAGACATCCAGATGTCCAGACATCACAGACCACATAACACCCAATGTGTGTCTGTGTATGACCTGCCCTTAATAGGCAAAAAGTCCTTGGTTAAGGATCATGTCTGAAACCATTTCACGCAGCCCTTGGTTCCTTTGCTGACTGGCGGATGCAGAACTGTGACTTGTAGGTGTGAAGAAACTGTTCATGATGTAGCATTATGCAAAAGCGAGAAGAACACTTTTCAACACCTTGGGTTACCAAAGGCAAGAAGATGCAATGGGGATGGATAAAAGCCCCGAGGACAGTTATCCGATTATAATTAGGCACTGAGGGATTTCAGCTTTGAAGATGGTCATGTTTTTTCACCAACAGCCTTACATTAGGACTTCAAAGTAAATAGGAAGAATGCCAGGAACAGAAGATGAGCCTCAGTTTACCTACAGTCACACAAAGCTCAAGTAAACAGGGTCCAAGAATTGCATTTTGTTAGTATGGTCAGACACATCCTTCAAAAGAAGCATCTCAAAACAACCAACAACAACAACTTCAAAAAACTCAAAAAATTAAATAAATAAAACTTCAAAATTACTTTCCCAATAGCAAATATAAAAAAAAAAAAGGTATGGTTTTCACATTTTGTTACATAGGATGCAATACATAAATTTCTTTTTATTTTCAGGTAAAAGGCTAATAGGCCTAATTTTATTAAGTTTCTTCAGGGTAAAATACTGGCTAACACATGTAAATAATTAATCCATATTGAAAAGACTCAGTCCACAGTACCAGTACCGTGCCCATGACACCAGATTACAGGGACATTTGGGGGGCTGCCTCAGCACACTCCTGGAATAAAGATAGATTCAAGCCATGAGGAGAGATATACCTGACAGGGACAGAAGCCAGTGGCTGAAACAGAAGTTCAAGCTGTGACTGGACCTTCCCAATCTGCCCTCCTTAACTGATGGGTCACATAGGGCTGCTCAGAACAATATCCTGTTCTATGACTAGTAAGCACAACCTGTGTGGTGAGAAAAAAAAGATTTGCTATACATTTGGAGAATCTAGGCTATGGAATTTATAGTCATCTAACCAGAGTGTGGTCCTTGGTTCCAGGGACGTAGGCAAGGTGATTCGGGGGTGTTACCTTTTTGCTTGGATTTTCTCACTTACAACATACTTGACCTGTATTTAAACCCACCTTTCTTTCTCTGAGCCAACATCTCATTATGTAGCCCTGGCTTGCCTGGAGCTCTACAGCTCAGGCTGCAGCTGAACTAAGAGAGACCTGCGTGCCTCTCCTCCCATGTGCTGAGACTAAAGGCATGCACCACCATGACCTGCTCTAGGAGTTTGTTGTCCTGTTACCTGGGCTTTAGGGGACAGACTGACTTCTTGTAATCCTTGTCACTTTCTCCTTTTTTTTTTTTTTTTTTTTTTGTCTCCTTCCTGACCCCACGTTGTTATGCTGTTATGCACCTGTAGTTTTGTTTTGGGTTCTTTTTTTTTTTTTTTTCCTGTTTGGGGGCCTGCCACCCAGCTCTCAAATAAATACATGAAGACATAGTCTTACTTATGAATGCCCGGCCTTAGCTTGGCTTGTTTCTAGTCAGCTTTCTAACTTATCCCATCTCTCTTAAACTACATTTTGGCTCTGGGATTTTCTGTTTTGTTTTGTTTTTGTTTTACCAGACAGGGTTTCTCTGTGTGGCCCTACCTGTCCTGGAACTCACTCTGTATACCAGGCTGGCTTTGAACTCAGAGATCCACCTGCCTCTGCCTTCTGAGTGCTGGGATTCAAGGTGTGTGCTACCACAACCCAGTGACTTTGGGCTTTTTTACCTCTCTTTATTCTCTGTATCTTCCTTTCCTTCTTACTCTGTGACTGGCTGTGTGGTTGGCCCCTGGCATTTTCTTCTCCTTTTCTCACTTCTTGATCTCTCTCTTTTATTGAGCCTAGATTTCTCTTCCTATTTATTCTCTCTGCCTGGCAGCCCCACCTATCCCTCTCCTGCCTAGCTATTGGCTGTTCAGCTCTTTACTAGACTAATCAGGTGTTTTAGACAGGCGAAGTAACAGCTTTATAGAGTTAAACAAATGCAACATAAAAGAATGCAACATCTCTTTGCATCATTAAACAAGTATTCTACAGCATAAACAAATGTAACACATCTTAAACTAATATTCCACAACATGGACCCCTTTTCTCTCACCAAATCCCAGTCCACTCAGGCCCTTTGAAGCCCAGTGTCAATAAGAAAAATCCCTCTCTGACATGACAGTTGTCCTGCACTAACACCCACCTGAAGAGCTTGCCCACTGGTGTCTGTCCTGCTTTCAAGAGGCCAGTTGGGATCCTCCCCTGGGGGCTCAGCCACTCACATAGATTTTAGATGCCTAGTGCTCTCCCAACTGAGATCCCTGCCCACCATGTCCCACCCTTCTAAATAAAGCCCAAGACACACATTGTGGCTACTTATTGTATTCACCAGCTTTTATTGTTACCTCAAATGACTGCCTGGAGATTCCAGTTCACAGACATTCGGGGATAGGCAGGGGTTTGCTGCTTTCTGGTCTTCTCTGACGCACAGCAGGCAGCCACAGGAGGCACTGTAGAGCTGGTTTCTGATGCCCTCCAGGTATCTTGCCCTGGCTTGCTGCTCACCTGCCATGGGGACCTTTTTCCTTGGGGAATCCCTTCTCTCCCTGAGCCTCTGTGAAGCAAATTTATTCGTGCTTCCATAACTTAAAATAAAAAAACAACAGTTAAGAGTAGGACCATGGGGTTATAGCGATGCGTGCCTTTATTAATCACTTGAGAGATGGGGCAGGCATATATCTGTGAGTTCATGGACAGCTTGATCTACATAGTGAGTTTGAGGAGAGCCAGGGCTACTTAGTGAGACCCTGTGTAAAACAAACAGGATGGTATTTATCTCGTACTTGCTGTTTGTGTTTATTCTGAGATTAGATGGGGAGAGTGTGCTAATAAAGCTTGCTGCACCAAAATTTGTATTTATAAACACAATTAGCACAATTCACCCACTAACATGTATGTTTCCTTACATGGTATTTAACTTGTGTATTTTAAGGATATTTGCTTTTTGAACACTGTTTTATAGACAAAACTTTTATACAAAAACAGCTGTGCTTTAGTAGAAAGATACTACAGCGTGAACCTTGAGACAACACACAAATCATTTGCTCTTGTTGGCATAGCATTCTTCTGGCATCCTATATTATAGTAAAGCAAGGTGCAGCTATATTAAGCTTGCTTCTTGTAGCTCCACTCTTTATAACTAAGAAATGCAATGTGAATCACCAACATAATTGGACCAACGTCAAGAGTGTTCTGGCCTCTGGCATATCCCCACCATTGCCTCTGATAGAGCTCACTGAGAACTGCCAAGCATGGTAACAGGTGCAGCACGTCCACAAAGCTGCAGGATAAAATATTTGAACCATATACTGTCTGCCTACTATTATTCTGTCTCTCCATGTTAATATACTCTCACAGTCCAGAAATAAGAAGTACTCAATCTCATCACACATCACAGGTTGCAAGACTGGTACAAGTGTAATACAATGGATGATGGCAACAAAAATTACTGTAGGGAGCAAAGACTGTCTGAAGCTACAGAGCAAATGACGACGGATTTAGAGGGGGAAAGAAGACAATGAGGTAAGGGTGTGACCTGAAAAATGGTGCTACATTCTTTCTAAGGAAGCTTGGAGGGCAGAGTGGGAGAAAAGTTTTGAAAGGTGAGCTGGAGCCAAGCTATAAAAGACCAGGGCAGGTGAGGTAGTTCAATGGGTAGAGGAATTTGCTGCCAGACCTGAGTTCAATCCCCAGGACCCACATTGTGGAAGAAAAGAACCAGTTCCTGTAAAATGTCCTTTGACATCCATACTGGCTTTGAGGCATACATCCCCATAAATAAGTGTAAAAAGCCCAAACCCCCCTGGTACCAGCCTTAGAAGTCTGGACATGGTTCTGGGTGATGGTCTGGGATTCCGGTGTGTGCAAGAGCTACCTGGCAGGTAGCCTGGTGACTAGACAGCTTTTGATGCCTAAGATTGTGATTTAGAACTGCATTTCAAGAGATTCTCTTGGTGAGTCCCGCACAAGCTGAGATGCTATCTTCTACAGAAATTTACGAATCCCTATTGTTACAAAGACTCTGTGATAGTTAGAATGAGAATGCCCGCCACGGGCTCATATGTTTGACTGCTTGAACTTCCCAAAGACTGTGGAAGTCTTTGGGAAGGATTAGGAGGCGTGGCCTTGTTGGAGGAGATATGTCACTGATGGTGGCTTTGAGGTTTCAAAAGCCTGTACCATTCTAGTTCACTCTGTCTGCCTCATGGTTATTGTCTCAATATATAAGCTCTCAGCCATTGCTCCAGCATTATGCATGCCTGTCTGCTGCCACCCCACCATGATGGCTATGGGATAATCCTTTAGAATTTTAAGAAAGCCCCCAGTAAACTCTTTATGTTCTCTTGGTTATGGTGTCTCTTCACAGCAATAGAAAAGTAACTAAGAAACATTTCAATTGTTCTATGAGCTTTGAAATTTTTTTTTTTTTTTGAGACAAGGTTTCTCTGTGTAGCCTTGATTGTCCTGAAACTCATTCTGTAGATCAGACTGGCCTAGAACTCAAAGAAATCCACCTGCCTCGAGGACTGTGCTGGAATTAGAGGTATATGCTACCACTACCCATTCTGAAAACTCTTAACTTTTAGACCACAGGTGTCTTCTCTGACCTTACATTATTTTTCTTTATTATTTCCATTTGCTTTTCATACTTTATACACTGATTACATGAATGGGCGCACAAGTGTCACAATGTGTACATGGAGGTCAGAGGATTATTTATGGGAATTGGTTTTCTCTTTCTGCTACATGGGTCCCAGGAATTGAACTCAGATCATTAAGTAGGCACTTTTACCCATGAGCCATCTTGGTAGCCAACACTTTAACTCCCAGCCATCTTGCTGGCCTCTTATGTATTGAAAAGTACCTTTGCTCAGCAATGTTTCTTGTCTCTCTGCCTCTCTGCTATCTGTAGTTTTTGGCCTCTTGGACTTTGTTCTTTCTTTACAAGTTACCACCCAAGGTTCTGGCTTATGAATAGTGTCTACAGTAAGGCTCCATACTGACAGAATAAAAGTTACCAAATAGCAGTATCAAATACTCTACCACTTGTCTTGGAGAATAACAACCACATTTTTATCACAAGAGAATGTGTGTTAAATTTTACTCTTGGTGATCAGAACTCACTACAGTTGATTGACTGTAGAAGAACCTTGATTCCAAACTCTGATGTGTAGACTTTGTCCTGCAGATAGAGTTACAACAGCTTCTTAGCAGTGCAGTGCCATAGATAAAGACATATTCTAGAAACACTTTCTTGAAGACACCTTGCGAGAAGGTATTTGAGCCATCAAAATGAACATATATTTAAAATCATTCTCAAGGTGGGTGCTCAAAATGAAAACTTTTCTACTAACTCTTCCCCTGCAGAAACTACTCTTATTTCAATAAACTAATAGGTTGTGGGGCTGCAGAGATGGCTTAGTGGTTAAGAGCACTGGTTGCTCTCCTAAAGGACTTGGGTTCAGTTCCTAGCACCCACATGGTGGCTAATAGCCAGGAAATAATTGTCTGTAATTCTAATTCTTGAGGATCTGATGCTGTCTTTCAGCCTGTATGGGAACTGCATGCATGCCTCTGCCCTTTTTATATTTTGAAGTAATGATAAAAGTGTGCTTCAGTGTGTGTGTGTGTGTGTGTGTGTGTGTGTGTGTGTGTGTGTGTGTGTGTGTTTGTGCGTATAGGGCAGAGTCCTGGAGCTGGAGTTACAGGATGCTGTGAACTGCCTGATGTGGGTACTGGGAGCTGAACTTTGGTCTGTGGAGAGGACACGCTCTTAACCACTGAGCTGCCTCTCCACCTCCCTCATTTTATTTTATATGATTGTGTTCAAGACATCAAAAATCACATCTGTTGTATCTTATATATAATATTTTCAACAAGTTATTAGATTCTAAATTGAAAGATTAAAAAACACTTAGGGGTGCTTGGAGAGATGGCTCAGAGGTTAAGAGTATACATGTGTTCTTATCTTAGAACCCACATCAGGTACAACCACCGGTAACTCCAGCTCCAGGGGAGCCCCTAGACTCCAAGGGCCCCTGCACTCACATGGACATGCCCACAGACAGACAGACAGACAGACAGACAGACACACACACACCATAAAAAATAAATCTTTGAAAAATATTTAGGCAGTATATTGTTTGCAACATTCCAAAATCTTAGAAAAACTGAGGCATAAGGCATCTACATTAGGGACAATTCAACTTATGCCTAATTTAGTAAATAAACCAACTGGCAACAAGTCTCACTACAGAAGTTAGAGGATGGAGATGACTCTTCTGTATTAGATGACCTGGGGAAAATGACTTCTGTGTGTAGTGCTATCCTCATTGTAGATATGAAAATAAAATGTGTATGTTGATGGGATTTTTGAGCCCCTTGTGCAAAAAAGCTACAAAAAGTAAAGGTGAAGTCATTTCCAAATCTATTATTTTTCCTGATCTCCCCCATCCTCCATCTGCCATCATTTCTAATTAACAACCTCCCATGAACTTAGAGTGCTTTTCTCCACAAGCATCTCAGGCAGGTTTTGTAAGAATTGCTTGAACTCCATCTAGGGCTGTGAGTCAGCATTTTATCTAGGCATAAAATCAAAATGACTTAAAGTAAGTAATGTAATCTTTTTGGAAGACATGCACATGTCCTTGGAGGAGATTTAAGAAAAATTGGGGTTTCTAAGCTTATGAATAGTTTATTACATTTCAACAACTGTATTATGAATCAATCAAACAAAAGTTAAGGATAATGAGCTCAAGTTATTGATTCTTAAGTTCCAAAATAGAACAGTACAGGAAAGCTATGAAAAAGGGATTTCAGGGTGTGTGTGCAATAGGAATTTAAAGTGTCAGAACAGGGAAGACCTAGGGATGTCTAAGCCACCAGGAAGATTCCTCTGCTACCTCAGATGTCTAATTCTGGTAATTAGAAATATTTATTTTTCATTTTAAAAATACCTTAAAATTTTAAATATTTATCTTTTATTTATGTGTATGCTTGTGCACATGGGAACCCTGTAGGTACAGACCGTTAGGATCCATCTATGATGGACACCTGATCCTCTGGAAGAGTAGCAAAATCTCTTCACTACTGAGTCATCACTATGCCCTAGTTTTCAGTCTTAAAAAACATTTTAAAGTCAAGTCAGAGAAGTTTGCACAAACTGGTGCTGCCTTTTACAAATGACTCATTTATTTTCCCAATTTCTTCATTTTTGAGACAGGGCCTCTTGTGATAGCTCTGGCTGTCCTTGAGTTTGCTATGTAGAACAGGATGGCCTGCAAGTGACAGAAATCTGCCTGTCTCTGCCTCTTGAGTGCTGGGATTAAAGGAATGTGCCACTATGCCCAGCCTGGATCCAGGGGTTTCTTGCCTAAACACATCGCAGATCCGAGTCTTCAAGATGAAGGGAAACAAACAAACAAAAAAACAAAACTAAGTAGAGTCCAGGTTCTTTTATATCAGGAAGCAGCTGTGGAAATGAATCTTTCAAAACTCAATTAGGTGCGTGTATGGTCCATTGGTGTCCAGCTTTAACACTTGCCTGTTCCCATAAGTGCCATGTGCCACGACAACCCCTGCTTCCGCACATTTGCTGTTGGAGGCTAAGGCTTTTTCACACAGACACACGAACTGGGAATACAGTTCTAAGCCTTCCTCCTTCCCAGAGTTAGAGTGGTACTGCATGTTTCTTCCTTTCACTCTGCCCCCGAGGGTGGCTTGAGGGATGATAAGAACGTCACCAGGCAAATCCAGGATAGAGACGTGCTTGCCGTTTTCTGTTTCACTTAATTTCACATTTAACAGCGTATTAACTGGGTAGGGGGGAAAAGAGGGAAACATTTTGAAGTGAAAAACATGAAGAAAACCATCAATCTTTTAATTGGTTACCAAGTTTCATATTTAAAACCTGTCTTAAAACCAGTCTCTATATGTTAAAAGGGCATCACTAAATGACAGCTCAAGCATGGGTGTACATGCATGCATGCATGCATGCAAGCATACACACACACACACACACACACACACACACACACACACACACACCAGAAAATTCTGAATTTCATACAGAAAATACCAAGATGCTTCAAATGTGACCCAACAATTAGGCTCTTCTACATAAAGTTCATCCATGTAGACAGATCTCTGAGTTCCAGTCCAGCCAGGGATACATAGGCTTTTTTTTTCTTCTTCTTTTTCTTTTTCTAAGGTATGTTTTCTAGTCTGGTTGATTTCAATTACTACACATTCTGTATTAAAACATCAGTAAGAAATTGGTTATTATTCTACTCTACAAATCATGGTAAAAATCAGTCGATTCCTAACTTAGGTTGCCAGTCTCATCACTTTTCATTTAACTAACATCTCTCTTTAAACACCTTTGTAATTCTCTGTTGTGAAAAGGTCTCTGCTTTGTAGCCAGCAGCCCTACTGACTACATCTCAGGAAGCAGAAAGTCTCCGGAACATGTCATTGCAATTGAAACTACTATTTAGCTACCCAGGCTTCAGGCTCATGACCGATTAAGTTAGCAATTTTGTATAAATAGGCATTGAGCAGTAATACCATTTTTTATTACATTTTCACACACCTCCCTCTACTGGCTGTAACTGAGAACTCACATGTCTGTATGTAGAAGTAAATACAGCAGAAAGCGAAACAGAAGCAAGCTGAATTGAAATGAGATGATTGATAACATGTTAGAAACTTAAAGAATGTAAGATGGGTTATTAAATACTCCCAGTGACACAGACAGGAAATCAAGCTTTGACAGACCCCTGGTCTTGGTACAATTCTACTGAAGATGAACCGAGGAAGAGTCTATACATTTCTATGATAGCTACGGTATTTCAGACTTCATGGACACAACTGGCTGTATAAGGCTTGATTGGAAAGGTGGGTTTTAAGAGAACCTCATCACACTGGCTCACTCATGGAACAGAGGGAAGCACAGGCTACTCTCTCAATAAACGTTTGTTAAACTATTCATAAAAAGACTTAAAGTAGGAGTCTTCTGTGTTTCAATAGCCTTACATATGTAGAGTGAACTCATAAAGACAAAGACAGAAACATATAGGTTTAGTCACCATAAAACAAAATGTAGCTTGGGTTTGGTGGGCTTATTTTACCTCATTATAATTTAATTAAGACATCATAAGACAACTTTGCCAAGTCACTGGTTTTTTGTTTTGTTTTGAGACAGGGTTTCTCTGTATTGCTTTGGAGCCTGTCCTGGCACTCACTCTGTAGACCAGTAGACCAGGTTGGCCTCAAACTTACAGAGATCCGCCTGTCTCTGCCTCTTGAGTGCTGGGATCAAAGCCATGTACCACCAATACTCGGCAAGTCATTGCTTTTTTGAGAAGGGGTTTGGGTTCCTGGCTGTCCTGGGACTCCCTCTGTAGACAAGGCTGGCCTCAAACCCAGAGATTTGTCTCTGCCTCCCAAGCGCTGGGACTAAAGGCATGTGCCACTACCACCCAGCTCCAAATGACCAACATTTTATTGTATTTGAAGAATCTTATTACATTCCTATGGACAACAGAGATGACCAAGATAAAATACTGATTTAGGAAAATGAGCAGAATGTTCACCTCAACATCAGGACCTGACAAGCTCTTCTAGAACAAAAAGAGCTTCATCTCATTTTCTCAAGCCCTTAAAGGCTCCTTATCCTCCAGATTCAAATTCCAGACTATTACCATCATTACCTTCCATACTCACCTGTCACAATCCTTTCTCAAGTAGTTTTAACTTGACAAAGTTGTCAGGCAAGTTTGATATATCACTGTAAAATTTCCTTAGTTTTGACTTTTTGGCTAAGGTGTTGTTCATGGGTTATCTGCCCATGAGTTTCATTTTTCATTACTCTAATCTTGTCTAGGTTAACTTCTGTAAGCTTCAACTATCTGTTTGTATTGTTTTTTTCTTTGGTGACATGGTCAGCTCTCTTGTTCAGGCTGGCCTCCAACCCCAAGATCAAGGGACCCTCCTGTCCCAGTTTCCTGAGAGCTTAAATTACTTACTACTCTAATACATGCCATATTTTAACAATGAGGAACATTTAAACCATCCCCAATCTTAGGAACAGTTCCATTATTTCAGGCTTTTTTTCTCTGAGCATAATTTTGAACCAAATATTGCATTATAACAGTATGTAATTTGATTCAGTACATCTGAATCCATGGACTTATCTATCACAAGGAATGCACAGGGCTTTGGACTGTGTAGGACACTAGAAAGCTGTAGCAGCCAAATTAGGTCCCTGGGCATTTACTTTGTTTTCTATATCCTCAGAGGAAGTATGGTTGTGATAACATTAAGTTTGGTTCAAGAACTAGGAGAACTATATTTATATGTTTATACAAAACTTTACATAAATGGTTGCTATAAATTCTCCTGTATCAATGATGCTAGGCTGAGTTGTCTGGATTGGATTGCACACATATGTTGTACACATATACATTGTCATTAACTGTCCCTATTAGGGATGCTCTTATCTGATGGGGAGAGGGATGAGACCATGGAAGATGAGGAGACAAGAGGGTAATGGGAAGTAAATAAGGTCAAAGTACATGACATACTTCTATAAAACTGTCATTTTGTAAAATGAATGTAAACACACACACACACACACACACACACACACACACACGTTTCGGGGGCTTAGAACTGCGTGGCCATCCTTCTCTCAAAACCTCCTATACTCTGGGCAAAAGTGTGTTATGCATATGGGCTCAATGTGTCTGTCTTCTAAGTCAGTCTACAAACCACCTGCAAAACTGTGATACTTTAAAAGAATTTCACCATATGTACATCCTTTAAATTTTTTGATAAGCAATATAATTAATATACCAGCACAATTTAGGACCATGCTTCCCGGGGCTGCAGAGATGGCTCAGTAGTTAAGAGCCTCTGCTGCTGTAGGTCCCAGTAGCTTACAACCCCCTGTAATTCAGGTTCCAGGGGGACCTGATGCCCTCTTTGGCCTCTGAGGGTATTAAGCATGAATGTGGCAGACATACGTGCAGGCAAACCACCTTACTCAATTAAAAAAGAAGAGAAAGAACAAACCAACCCACCAACCCGGGCTCCTGGAGCCGGGCCTGCAATCCTAGCTACTCTGGAGGCTGTAGCAGAAAGACTGCACTTAAAGCCCTCCTGGGATGTAAAAGGAATTGGAGGCCAGCTGGATGCATTGTCAAGACTGTGACTTAAGATTTTTAAGGGGGGAAAATAAATACTAGTTTACAAAGAATTGGGTCTCATTATGGCATTTTTTTCTTTTCCATTCAAAATGATTTTGTTCAGATGTTAATTGCTAAAAAGGGCTTAGTGCAGTGGAGGAGCAGGTCTTAACATGCTCTGGGCCCGGGCTTTGATTCCTAACAGTATAGCAAAACAAAAATAAACAGTAAAAATAAAATAAATCATGCTTCTCAGTTGAGGTCACAGGTAAGTGGCGGAGCACTTGCTTAACATATATGTAATTGGAGGTGGAATTTCTCTTTTGTCCTGACTGTCCAGTTTCAAATAATCACATAAAAGCTTATATTAAATACAGAATGCTCTGCCTATAGCTCAGGCTTATTACTAAACTAGCTCTTACAACATAAATTAACCCATTTTTATGAATCTACGTTTTGTCACGTGGCTTCTGGCTTCGTGGCTTTCCCTGTTCTCTAGCACATACTGTTCTCTGGGAGCTGGCTTGCATCCCTTTCTCTGACTCCACCCTCCTTCCTCTCTGTACTTTCAGTTTGCTTTCTTGCCTTGCCTTATTCTGCCTCGCTATAGGCCAAAACAGCACCTTTATTAAGCAATGAGAACAAAGCATACTAACAACATACAGAAGGATCATCTCACAGCACAAGTACAAGCCCTAGGTTCAACCCGGGCCCCTCAAAAACAAAGCAAAACAAAATCCTACCAAAACCAACACAGTGGTTTTGTACTTTTTGTTCATTTTCTCTCTGATAGTCCCATCTTTGTAACTTTACTCATCTTATATCACGGTGAGTTTCAATGCGACATCCCCATACCTCTGTCACTGTGAGAAGAAAGAAAACAAAGAAAACACATACCCATCTTTGGAAGAAGTTCTTTGTCCGCTCCCTTGAAGAAGCACACATAGATCACTAATCCTCTCTGGATCTGTGAGAAATCACCACAGGAATCTAGATTAGGAAGATGTCTACAGAGAAACATCTCAATGGGGAACATTTTTCAAAGTTTCCAAATATCCGGGTTAAAAGCCAAGGGAGAGAAATAAGAATTAATTTTGAATTCTAAGTAACTTATGGAAACCAAGCTTCCTCAAGTCTTAATCACTGTGATTATTTGCTTCAAAAGGTAAGATTACAATACAGTCAAAAGCAGCGAGGATCACAAATCACACCTTCTTTTGTTTCTACAATGTCAGCAGAACTTTCATTAGGCCTCCTCTAGAGCAGGCAAGGCTGACAGACTTAGGACTTAACTTATAGGCTGACTTATCCAACACCAAATGAATTCCACTGTGCCACATGGGACTGTTGAACAAGCAACAGTGCCACTGACATCTCCCGATGCTCTTCTTTATTTCCCCCGATGTCATTTATTTAGAGAGAGCAGTGGTTGCTATTTCTACAAACTCCAGGAAACTTTCAATTGCTTTTCCTGTTATTGTGGGCAATGCCTTAAGTAAACTCGACTATTAGGCTTTGGAAATTACATTTGTGCCAATAGTTGGATATGAAAAGGTTGGTTGTTATCAGGAATATACACTTATTCATCTTATGTAATGACTTGGATTTTTTTTTAAACTAGTTCCTATAAGAAAGACTACACAAAAATAAACAAGCAACACATGACTTTGATGCTACTGTTGAAGTGATCATTTTAGCTGTGATTCTGTGTTAATATGCTTGATTCCTGGGGAGGCGGAGAGGGAGGGCTCACTTGGTTCTGGAGCAACCACAAAGATTAAAGGAGTAAATGATTGCAAGTTACTTAAGACAGTGCTGAGTTCACAGTAAGTATGATACAGGTGTTTATTAAATGTCACATAAAAATAAATTTAAAGGCAGAGGCAGTTTATTTCACGTTTTTAACTTCCAAAGCATTTTGCATGCTTTATATAAGGTTGGGACTCAATTTAACAGTTAGTGGCATTAACATTCAACTATATCTTTCTGGCTCTGTAAACATGAACTCCTGGTAAATACAGCTCTGCACTCATACATGGGTTACCTGGAAAAATAATTTTACTTTAATTGCGCGCGCGCGGCGCGTGTGTGTGTGTGTGTGTGTGTGTGTGTGTGTGTGTGTGTGTGTGTATGTGTGTGTACAATGGCAGGTGCCTGTCAAGCCTAGAGGAAGCCATCAGATCCCATGGAGCTGGAGTTACATGTGGTTGTGAGCCAATGTGTGCAGAGAACTGAACTCCAGTCCTCTTCAAGAGCAGCACTTGCTCTTAAGTGAGGAGCTATTTCTGCCACCCAGCAGTCATTTTTTATTTTATTTTTAAGGGGCAATTGTATTTCTGGAGCAATAGGCAAGTACCTTCAATCATATCTATGGTTTGGGACTGGCAAGTGAGTCTCAGATATCTATAATATCAGAAATCTCTCTACCAACAGAATTTTGAGCTTGAGCCCAAGTTTTCCAAACAGTCGCATCTGACACCTGGATACCAGAATTAAGTAGGTAGTTATTACCAGAAACACCCACACTTCCCAATCACAGCATTACTATTTCCATTTCAACACTAGATCTTAACGTGTGACCTAAAAATCCCTCTCTTCAAGTAAGAAAAAACAAATCATTTTGCTTGAAGTTTCTTTGGTATATATTACTAATACATTGGAAAGAAAGTAATTCTTACTGTGACATTAAAACGTTCAATTCTCAGGAAGAAATAGATTCCTTTGGGGCAGCAAAGTCTACATGAATAAAAGTAAGAAGCAAAGTAACTTTCAAACAAAATGCCTCATTTAAAAAAAAACTTTGATAATAGAACAGAGTGAAGGATGAGTAATTACTCGTCAGCTCTTTAAATGTGTGGGAGGGAAGCAAAGTCTTTGAAACAGCGTCTACATTTTATTAAGACAAAGGGGCAGTTTGGAAGGCTGCAATAAAATGTGTGATTCTGCATCAGGAAATGTGTTGGGGGAAAACAGACAAATGATAAAAGGTGAACTCTAAGTGATTGAGTTTGGAAGTTTATCATACTAGAAGGCAACATTAAAATAGATAATTTTGTCAACGAACAGAGAGATGGTGAGGATACTGGAAGACTGATTGATTTAAAGGAGGGTTTCTCCACATAGTCCTGGATGGCCGGCCTTGAACTGCCTCTGTCTCCGGAGTGCTGCTGGGATTTAAGGCAATGCTGCCACCACAGCCGGCGACATTAGCGCTTTTAATGCTTGGTTTAAGATCACCCACGTACACGGTTCACGGGTGATCTTTACTATGACGACAGGTCTATGTTAAGGGATGCTGGATGTGAAATCTAACATAGTGCAGGTGAATGAGCTTTCCTAACAATTCTGAGTCCAGTTCGGCGGGTGGCTGACGCTGGTACCCCAACACTTAAGACGTAAGGCAGGAGGGCCACCCTCAGGCTGAGGGTTACAGAGAGAGCCAATGAGGAACAGGCCACCAGAAGCAAATCCAAAGGGACAACTAGGCCGCCCACTGGCGTGAGCAGACGGAAAGAAACGCGCTCTTTTTCCCACGAGAGATGAGAGAAAAACCAGCACGGGAGAAGGGCCGGGCATTACCTCCACCCACTGAGCCGCGGCGTCCCCGTCGGCTGGGCGCACTTGGAGGTGAGCGTGCAGGCACTGCTGCAGGAGCGCGCGGGCCTGCACAGCGTTGCCGCCGTCCGCCATGGCTCGGTCCGCGCTGCGCAAGCTCAGCTTAGGCCCCGCCCACCGCCCGTAGCTTCGCCCTAGGAGGGCGGGGCTTCTACCGGGCTCTTGCGAATCCCGGCTGTGCAGTTTATCCAAAACGAATTCTCCGTTAATCGAGGAGCGTTTGTGTTCAGAGAGAAAATTTTAACTTAATCGCATCCTCAGATACCTTGTTCTTGGTTTTGATTTTGGAGGCGGGGTCTCATAGAGCCGAGGTTGGTAACGGTGGACATGTAGCTGAGGCTGATCTTGAACTCTTGCCTCCTCCCAATTGCAGGGGTTATAGGTGTGCCTTCTCCGCCCCCGACCCCCCGCTCTGCTTAAAATCTTTTTAAGAAACACTTTTCACTTCAGAAAGCTTAGGTTTCTAGATGTTGAAAAAAATTAAGTCAGAGTTTAAGTTCATTCTATGCTCATTATAAAGAGAAATAACTAGAATACAGAAATTAGTTTCTCTCGAAGCAGGCAGAGATGGAAGGAACTAAAACCGTGGGTCGAATGACCTTTTCACAGGGGTCTCCTAAGACTATCGGAAAACACAGATATTTACATTATGATTCATAATAGTAACAAAATTGCATTTTTGAAGTAGCAATGAAAATAGTTTTATGGTTGGGGTGTCCACAACATGAACTATATTAAAGGATTGCATCATTAGGAGGGCTGAGAACCACTGAACTAAAAGCTAGAGATCTTTCAAGCATATTTCTTGCCCATTCAATAAAGCAGTGTTGTCTCGTATCAGAAATGCTACAAATCATTCTGATTCCATAGTTGCAGAAGGGTGTTAATAAAGCTATGTGGGTCGAACTTTGAAGACAAGTTCTTTTTTTTTTATTTTCATTTATTTTTACACATTTTAATTAAAACATAATTACATCACTTTCCTCCCCCAGCTCCTCTCAAGTCCCTTCTCTCTTATTTCTTCCATTTTCCCCAACTTATACTAATAAGCTCTTTTTCTTCAATTATTATACAGTTACATATAAATGTATGCACAAACATAAATACAGCCCGCTGAGTCTGTTTTGTCGTGTGTATATAGTTTCAGAGCTGATCCGTTTGTATTGGGTGACCAATTAGAGGTCACTTGCTTCCCCTGTAGGCAGCTTGCACAGCATTTTTTTGGTAGCATGGAAGCTTGACCACAGAAAGGAGGCTCTCAAGTTAGATACAACTTGATTAGTCTGAGTCTTGTATCCAAAGTGTATGGTGTCATCATCATTGGGGACCTATCTTCAACCTTTAAAAGGTATCTCTGGCCACAATAGTTCATGTTGTTTTGGAATTCCTTGAACCTCCCTGATCTTATTATTTTACATTTTCCTAAAATTATACACAGTACATATAAGTATATGCATGTAAATATATCTTGAAGTTATGCCACTTGGGCTGATAGAGCTACCCACGATAACCAAAGACTCACAAAACCCCCAGTACAGGCACAGGGAATCTCCTTCTGAATGGAGGGGAAGAATTCTTTAGAAAATATCCTTGGTAAGAATATCCTTCTCTCAGAGGTGATTGTCCCCCAGTTAGTGTACTTGATACGTATACAATCCCTACCACATATTCTGATGCACAATTCTGTCCACGCACAATGACATCAAATTCTTCTTTAAGCACTTATTAGAATGTAAATAAAAGTAAACAGGGCTTGGTTCCTTTTCCCACGAAATCTATTCCTTGAATGTGCATAGGATTAGCATTTGTTTTTCACAGACGTGGAGGGTTTAGTGGGGGGAATAATAGTGCTACCCTGCTTGCATTACTCAGGTCATTGATTTGGGCTCAGTTGGCACAATATATTCATGTCTGTTGTTTTAGATGACATCACTGACAGTGTCGCTGTCCATACAAAGTAGTGTGACTGGGGAAAATAACCCATGCATAATCAGTAGTCTTTTGTACACAAACTGAAGCTGCTTGTTGGCTGGTTATCTTGCAGACTCTCTTACACTTTTAATAAAAAGAAAATGAGCAAAAATCTCACATTGTCTCTGATGGTTGTGTTACAGTGGCTTCCACATTTTTTCCCCCATTTGTCTGCATAGCATTCACAAGTTTGAAGTGCTTATGCCTGCACCTGTATGCCACTGTAACTACTGAGTCTGTATTCTCCCATTCAGATTCCAATTTTTAAAATCAAGAGGCACGTTACTGTAGCGACCCACGCTGTGATCTGGAATAAGTGAAGACTTTGGTGTCCATTCGTGTGTGAGTTGTAGGAGATATGGAGAGCTACTGCCGGTAGAATATATGGTTCCCAGTAGTCTTTGCACAACAAGGAGCAAGAGGAATCCCCTCCTGTGATGAGATAGTGTTTGGTTGTTAATGGTTGGTGTCTCAATTACTTTTAAATTTCCCCCTTGGGTGAGAATCTCTTGGGCTGTGGATGTTGGTGACTCCATCCATGTATTCTTTCTTCCTGCCTGCAGAGGGCAGTAAAGAGTAGACAGTCAAGAAAAGCATTTTCTTTCTGTGTTTTACAAAAACTGTTCTCAACTCATGGAAGTAGGACATGCATGCAACAGGATAGTAAAATGTGAATAAAGTAAAAAGTCAGAGTAAATAAAATTAAATTGCACTACTAGGTCAGAGTAGAGGAGTAGAGTACACTTTTTTGTTTGTTTGCTTTTTATTTATTTATTTATTTGACTGGAATTCTGATACCACATGTCGCAAAGTTTCAATGTTTTCGAGACAGGGTATCATATCCCAGGGTGACCTCAGACTCACTGTGTAGCCAAGGATAGTCTTGAACTCTTGATCTTATTCCTGATCCTCCTGTCTCCACCTTTTGAGTGTTGAGATCACAGGCATGCAAGTCCACACCTAGCTAATGTGGTGCTGGGATCAAATACTCAGTGCTGGGCAAGTGCTCTAAACTGAGCTACACCCCAGTCCTGTGTTTCAATTTTCAAAAGGCAAACAGTCGTGTGTATCACATGTGGTGTCAAGGAGAGGCAGAGGCAGGTTGTACAATTTGCTTCATAGACAAAGGGAAAATATGGCATTAGGCCCTCTTTAGAGAAAGATTGTGACACGCTGACTTGTAGGACAGCTTTGCCTGGTGAGTATATAAGCAATTACTTTTAAGTATTTGACAGATGTCTCAGTGATTAAGAACACTTGCTGCTCTTGGAGAGATCCCTGGTTTGTTTCTCAGTACCCACAAGGTGGCTAACAATTGTCTGTAACTTCAGTTCCAGGGGATCTAGTGTCCTCTTTTGACCTCTGAAGGCACTGCACACATTTAGCACACTGTATACATTCGTGTAGGGGGAAAAACAACCACACTCATATACACAATATTTCAAATATATTTTTGAAAAATAGAAAAGAAATTACTTCTTGAACAAGAATGATTTTCAAACAGCTACAATAATAAAAGTGGCCATTAATTAACTTAATATGTTAATTGTGTGTGAATTCTATATCCCCTGTGATGGTGTAATAACTGATTGAGACTTGTTTTCAGTTGCTTAATTCAGTCAGTTTGTTGTCCCACATTCTACCAGTCAAAAGTAGTTCACAACCATGAGAAGTTAGGGAAACACTTCTAAAAGACCTTGTGCAGGTGACAAACTCCCTGATAAAGAGGGGAAGATGTGGATGGGAAACAAAATCTATTTTCATTGTTCTTGGGCTAGTGGAGGTCTTCTGGTGATTTATTTCCATAGTGAGCCTTTACCTGAGACTTTACAGAGGTCTGTGTTAGTAAGAAGGGCAACTGGAAGAGGTAGACCATTGTCTTGTAGAACACACACACACACACACACACACACACACACACACACACACACCAAAGCCTAGAGAACTTTTCTTTCTTTTTCAGCCCTTAGGAAGGTGATTTGGTTATGAGAAATTGGTTCACATGAACTAAAATACATAGAGCCCTGGAATAGAATCAGGATTCTAATTTAGTCATGAATTATAAGAAATACTGCTATGACATGGAGTGGGAAATCTCACACTGGCACATTTCACCCTCCAAACGCAGGACACTGGAGCACATTCATAACTGTAAGTATGAGTACTTGCTGTAAGAAGTACTCAAACGTCTGTATAATGACGAGTTCTTTCCGTGTGGGCAGAGTGACACAGATGTCAGACTGTTGCTTGCTGAATGAAGAGTCAGAACAAAGGAGGGAGAAAAACTATTTCTGCAGTGGATACTTAAATATGACTTTAAGTGCTAACAATGAGAAACGACAGGAAATTCACTGATCTGAGTCCTTGCAGAAAACGTGGTATCAGACTGATTATTCAGGGCAATTTCTTAAATTGTCCTTGATAAAACAAGAATGTCTCAGTACAAGCCCCAAATGAAAACACACCGTCAGAGATAATATGGTTCCAATATACTCACTGGACATTTGCACCCTATTGAAGATTAGTGTGTGACCTTGGCATGCTTCATCTGATCCTAATAAACTCCTTTACCTGGGCTTTTGAGAAGTGCTGATTATCAGGGTAACTCTAGGGTTAGTTTGTGTCAAGAGATGCAATGTAGTGTCTTATATATTATTGACCAGAGGTGCTTATTTAGAGATCAAAAGAGAAAATGGCAATACTACTCTCTTTCTTTTTCTTCTTGAAAATATCTATGAGTGTTTTGCCTGCCTGTGCTCCGTGTGCATGCCTGATGTCTATGGAGGTAAGAAGAAGGCGTCAGATCCTATGGCACTAGAGTTACAGATGGTTGTGAGTCACCCTGTGGGTGATGGGGATTGAACCAGCATCCTCTGGAAGAAAGCCAGTGCTTTGAGTCACTGAGCCACCTCTGTAGCACCCAAGGTTATTTTCCCTTATTGAAAAGTGAAGGGCCAAATCAGGACTCTGGTTGGTTGACTATGAAGGTTCTCCACACACAACGGAGGCTTTAAAGGCTTTGGAAGAAGCCGTTCTATGTTCACTGTAAGATATAAACACAAAACCAGATTCCTAAAATGCTATTTGATGGCAGAAGAAATCTTGGCTTGGGGGGGGGGACTCTCAAAGCAGCTGTGTTGACAAAGGCAGATGACACAGTAGAGAGGCATAACCCAAGAAGGGCCAATGGGCCTGCAGAGCCATGACCACACGGTCTACCTGACTTGGGGTAACAGTGTGATGTCCCCAGAGTTTCTGTGTGGGTTCAGTGTTGATGGTGTACCAGAGGCCATAGGCCTTGAACCTGACCAATAACACATTGCACACTGAACATTTGCAAGGAGAGATGTTTGAACAGCAGAGTATACTGCATGATACACACTTACCAGTGCCACTGAGACTAATGAAGAGGCGGCTGAGAGGCAAAGACAGGAGAGCGAAGTGTTTTGTTTGTTTCCTCTTTCGTTTCGTTTTTTAAATTGAAATTGATATTCTTATTTGTATATTATTTTTTTATTATCACTTTTTCTTCTTTTACAAATATTTTATTTTTATTATTTCCTTGTTAGTTTTCCTTTGTGGGGGGGGACATTACAGGGAGAGGGGTGGATTTGGAGGGACTGGGAGACAGGTGGAATCAGGGTGCATGATGTACAATTCTCAAAGTATCAATAAAAATAAAGTGACAATTGAATGTTCTGTCAATTATGCATCCATGTCAGGATGCTTTACATAGTCTGTTTGGCCCATGCAGATTTCATTTCGGGAGATTTTTACTGAGTCATTGGAAGATAGTTGTCTTCCAAGGCACTGGAAGCTAGCTGTGAAAGGGCCCGTGTGAACTCTGACCTCTAGGCAGTTGCCATCCACGTGAAGACTCTCAGGCAGAGGAAACAGGTTTTTATTTGTTTGTATTTTCATTCTTAGGGATTCAACCCAGGCCTCTAATTAGTTTTTTAAAGGAAAAGATTCAGATTTCAAAAAAGTTGCAAAAATAGTACAGAGAGCTTCCATTCACCCTTAGCCACTTTTTCAGTTTTAGATAAACTTTAGTATCTCAAGTTACTACAGTTGCCACAAGTTAAGAATCAGATTTCCGTGATTTTACCCCATAACTTACTCAGATTTCTATGAGTGGCAGAACCATCTTTTATGGGCATAGCATCCAGTAATCAACTGGATTACAGTTAATCATCAAACTTCTCTAGGTTGTGGCAATCTCAGACCTTCTTTTAATCATTTTTTCAAATAAAAAACTATTTTACATGTATGAGTGTTTTGTACCACATGTGTGTATACCTGGTGTCTAAGGAGGTCAGAAGATGTTGTCAGAGTCCCTGGAACTGGAGTTACAGAGGTCTGTGAACTGTGAAAATGTGCCATGTGGACTCAGAGTATGGAACCCAGGTCCTCCAGAAGAGTAGCAAGTGCTCTTGATTACTGAACCATCTCCATGCCAAGACCTTCCTTTTAAATGCATTTTTGCATGTGTGGGCGAGCATATGTGTGGAAGATTGCAGGTACATGGAGACTGAAGGACCATTTTAGGTGTCTTCCTCAGAAACACCATACAACAGAAGGAGCTTGTCAACTAGAATACAATGCTTTAACAGTTACAGGAACCCTCTGTCTCTCCGTGCTGGCAGCTGGGAAGAGGGAACCTCAACTGAGAAAATGCCTCCTTCAGACTGGCTTGTTGGCAAGTGTCTTCCCTGTTAGTCTGGCCCCTGGTTCTGTAGCAGGAGAAAAGGAACAGCAAACAGTTAGGAGCGTTAAAAATACTGCCCTTAAGAACAGAAGAAGGCAAACAATATCCAACAGAGGTTACCATGGTTTATCCCATGGTACAAAAATGTCAACAGAGCTTGGAGAGAAGGCTTAGATGTTAAGAGTGCTTGCTGCTTTTGCAGAGGACCTGGGTTCACTTCCCAGCACCCCTATATATGGTGGCTTGCAACCTTCCACAGCCTCAGTTCCAGGGGATCCAATGCCCTCTTGTGGCCTCCACAAGCACCAGGCACACACGTGGTTCACAGACATATATGTAGGCAAGCGTTCATATATAAAACAAAAACATGGCTTTTTCAACCATGCAGTAAGAATGGTTTGGCCATGTTGTCAATACACAGGGATGTGGCTTGCCATTTGTCCTTTGTTTTTGCTTGCTCTCTCACTAAGGGTACCTGAGTCCCTCCTGCAGGATGTTGCAAGCACCCGATTTGATAGCTTCCTCTCTATCTGCTTTTTATGTCTTAGCCTTTGCTTTTGACATAATAAGTGCACACAAGCTTGAAACACAAGGTGTGGGTCTCACAGGTCCTTCTCCATGGGGAACACTGCCCCCCCATCCCACTAGTACCCTCTTTCATTCCTTTTCTAATTTTTATGAGCCTCTGAATGTAATTAGGGCTGCACTTACAGCCGTGAGTGTAGGGATGTTCACTGGAGCACAGGAGGTTTACCAGTGGCTATCTGTGGTGTAATTTACAATTTACACCAGTGAAGAAATGGACTCCTGTTCCCCAGCAGTCACCATGTGGGCAAGTTATATTAGAGCCAGAGGGCAGCTGTCGCTCACACTTACACTTGAATGTGGTTCTCACAGTCGGTCACAAGTCTACTCCCTACATGAGTGGTTTACAGCCTGTTTATACATCAAGCCCGTTACAGTTTGCTCTCTCCTCAAGGGGTCATCCCAAGCTGGCTTTGCTTTGTGGGGAGCAAAGGAAATCCCAAAAGAGTGAAGTTCTGAGTGAGTGCATGCTGTTAACATGGACACACCCTTGCCAAGGACCATAGCTGCCTCTAGAACTGGAGTTACCAATGGATCCTGGGTCCTTGCAAGAGCAGCCAGTGCTCTTAACCACTGAGCCATCTCTCCAGGCTCTAAGGAACAATTTTTATCTTTGAGTCTAATAATAAAGTAAACTTGTGGCTTGCTGGATCATAGAGATTGCAGTAGTGATTTGTTTACCCGCACCTAAATCACAGTGGTGTTTGCCTGAGATAGAAAGGGAGGGCGGTCTTATCAGATGCCCTGCTTGTTTGGTCACATTTGTAAATGGAGCCAGAGACAGACAGTAGTTATTTAATGTCGACATCAGGCCATGTCCTACTCTAAGTGGCTCTATGCTGTGTAAACAGTGATTTTCAGTTTATGGTTTTCCCTGAAAGACTATTTTATAAGCAGCTTTTGACTCATTTTGAGGTCAGATGATGATTGCATACCCGAGTAGGGACATGAACTTGTCCCACTCACATAACAGATTGATAAATGACTTATTCCTGGGAGCTGAGAGGGAGCCACTATAAATTTATTGCTACGCATTGAGACTGTAGAGGTGCATGGACATATTTAAAATTATATCAGCAAAACTGGGGTCAAGAACATGAAGAAACAGAAGGCCAAGGGAAGTTATTGATACATTCTCACTTGGACTCTATGAAGGTGGACACCTACACTGCTATGGCATGTCCCCCTCCCCCCCCATCTCACCAGACCACCTAGTGTGTGGATCAAGGGACTGACAGGCAGAGAACACTTGACTGCCCCTGGGATCTGACAGGGCCTACTCTAATTGCCGTCTGCCCACCCTCCTGTATGTTCTTCTGGACCTAGTGTCCATCAATATTATCATTTGTTTGTCTGTCCTTGTCCTGTCTTCTGACTTCCAAAGCTGGCCTCAATTCAATCTCATTTCTGACCTTGCAGCCTAGAACAGCACCAACATCACTCCAGAAACCTCCAGGTGGTGACCTCTGCCCCTGGAGCCTAGAATAGCAGCAACAGCATCTTTCCAGAGACCTCCAGGTGGTAATCTCACACCCCCTTCAGCCCCCCTGACCCCAGCTTTGGTGTCTCATGCTTCTTCTCCTTTTCAACTATTTACAGCGATTCTGTCTCCCTGTCTCTGTCTCTCACCGTAATATATATATGTATATATACGTATCTATACATATATATTATGACTTGAGGGTAAAAGCCAAAAATTAAAAGTTTAATAAGGGAACCTCTAGCAGGCTTTTTTTTTTTTAAGGCCAACAACCAGCTCCCAAATTAAGACATAAAAATTTCTTATCAGTTATTATTTTATAATAACTGATATTATAATAATTTCTTGCTAGCTCTTATAACTTAAACTATCCTGTTTCTCTTCATTTTTGTTTTGCCTTGGGGCTTTTTACCTTTATTTCCTTCTGTATATCTTACCTTATATCTTGTCTGGTTTGTCTGGTGGCTGCCTGGCTTCTGGCCCTGGGCATGTCCTTGTCTCTCTCTTTCATTCTTTCCTCTCTTGAGCCTGTATTTCTCTTCCTACTTATTCCCTCTGTTCACCAGCCATGCTTATTCCTCTCCTGCCTAGATATTGAGTCATTCGGCTTTTTATTAGATCAATCAGGGGCCTTAGGCAGGCAAGGTGAAGCAAACACAAAACACATCTTTATATAATTAAACAAATGCAGCACAAACAAATGTAACATACTTTCACATAGCTAAAATAACATTCTACAGCATAAATGAAAGTAACACATCTTTGCCTAGCTAAAATAATATTCCACAACAGGAATCTGTGTTTACCTAAAGGACGATTGGAATATTTGGCCACAGTATCTGGTGAATTTAATGTTACTCAATACATCTTGACACTGTAGGAAGACACAAATATGTCCATCTGTGTTTCTGACACAGCATGCTCATTGCACTTAACATGCTTAAGTAAGGACACTCTCAAGGTCCCACACACACAAAGTGCCAGCTCCAGAGTTGGTTAAGAACCACATTCACGTGTTTATACAATTGTTGATGAACATTTGTGTCAGGTGTTGAGCTTGGTGTGCAGACCTTTGAGGAGAGGTCTGCTCTTTCTTTTGGGAAGCTCAGAACTTAGTGAAGAGGAAAACTCGTTTGTTTCCAAACTATTATACTCTTGTTCTCCTGCCTCTCAATGGGGAGAGGGAGGAAGGACAAGACATTAAGGGAAAACCATTGCTTGGAAAGCTGGGGCTAAACTAGACTGGGATAATGTCCCCCAATTTAGGGAGAAAAGACAAGGTATGTAGCACCCGAGATTTGTCACAAGATGACTTCTCAGAGTCCTGCCTCCTCTGGGTAAGATTGTTTCCTAATCGGCAGGTGAGTTTTTCTTCCACACAACCTCTCCGGCCTTGCTTTCAGAGCTCTTTTAGATGGTATATTGCCTTTGGGGCCCACGAACCTCGCTTGACCTCTAACTATAGTATCTTCTTTTTATTTTAGGTCGCAAAAGTGTCTAATACTTTAAATACTGTGTTGAGCCACATTCTACTGGGTGTGAAGCTGATGAGAGAAACTCCCATCTGCCTGTGAATGAAACTCACCCCTTTAAAAAGGTGTATTTGCATTTTAATAGCAACCCTTTAGCTCAAATTAATTTCTAATTGGTAGAATGTGTAAATTAGTCTCCGTGAGAAGAGGAAGGGAAGAGTTATTTTCTAATTTTCTGTGTTTAGGCGTTGCTACACTGAGAGTGTTGTAGTCTCTCCTCTTAGTCAGCCCTCAGCACGATGCCATTTAGGTCCTCTCCCTGAAGCAATCATGGATTTTTAAGGTAAATTCTGTGAACATGTTTCAAGCATCTCCTTTAGACAATCTATACACTCTACATGGTGGCTCGAAATCATCTATAACTCCAGTTTTTGGGATCTGACACCTTCTCCTGACTTCTGCAGATGTTTGCATGCATGTATGTGTTGCAGGCAAACATGCTTACACATAAGATGTACATAAATAAATCTTTAAAATTGTTAAGAATCACATGTGGACTACGCCAACCTAGATGACAATACTCTTAGAAGGAAGTGGTGATGAAGTTGTATAGAAACAGAAACTTTCTTAGAGTTGAAGTGGGAATGGAATATGGTATAGACTGTAAATGGTTCCTAAAAAAATTAAACATGGAATTACCATTGGAGGCTGTAATTCCTCTCTTAGGGTACATACCTACAATAAATGAAAACAAAGGCCCAGACACTTACACACAAGTATCTGTAAGTAGTGCTATTTACATAGTCAAAAGATGAGAATATATTTTTAAAATGTGCATCTAGCACAATGGAAAGTAATTCAGACATAGAAGAGAAGGAAGTACTGAATACTATATAACATAGATGAGCCTTGGAAACATTATACTAAGTGAACTGAACCAGATTCAAAAGGACAAAGTGAGTTCGCTTAGGTGGATTATCTATCTATCTATCTATCTATCTATCTATCTATCTATCTATCTATCTATCTATCTATCTACCTACCTACCTATCTGCAGTAGGAGAACTCACAGAGACAGCTGTCAGAATGTACTGGGCCTGGGGTCATATACGGGTGATAAAGTACTTAATGAATAAAGAATTTCTCTTTGGAGAGGCAAAAGTTTTGACAATAGGTAGTGGTTGTGGTTTCACAACATTGTAAATATGTCAATAAAGTACAAAGTAAATGGTGGAAATGCCAAATTATATGTTTCATATCCTTTTTTTTCTCCCCCACAAATAAAAAAGAATTAAAAAAAAAAAATGAAAAACAAAACTCACTTCCACCATGGTCAATTGCTTATTTCCCTAGGACTGTTTTTTTTTTTAAATTAAAATTTTAAGTGATATTTTAGCATATGCATGTGTGCGTGCGTGCGTGCGTGCGTGCGTGCGTGCGTGTGTGTGTGTGTGTGTGTGTGTGTGTGTGTGTGTGTGTGTGTGTATGAGTTCTCTTCTTCTACCATGTGGGTCCCTGGAATCAAACTCAGACTTTCAGACTCAGCACCAAGTACCTTTACCAACTGGGTCACTTTGCCAGCCCATTGACACTATTTTAATTTTTACAGATCTTATTAGAACAGACCAGAAGATGTTTAACTATAGGATATATAGAATACAAAAATCAATGGCTATAACTCTAGTGATGGAGTCCATGTTTATTTTAGGATCCAGAAATTATTTTAAAAATAAATTTTATTATTTCTGTGTATTGGCGTATGTCTGTGCATGTGGGTGCCTATAGAGGTCGGAAAAGGATGCTAGGTCTCCAGGAGCTGGGGGTTACAGGCAGATGTGAGTGTTGGGAACTAAATTCCGTGGGAGAGCAACAAGGATTCTTAACCACTGCCATGTCTCCAGCCCAAAGGATCCAGAAATTAAATTTCAGCCTCTGAGTTTAGGTTTTGTGCTCTTTCTGTAGAAGAATCATCATTGAATGTTGACTTAAACAGAGCAAGAGTAGATTTCTTGAAAACCTTGAAATTCTCCCCAGTGAATAGATACAGAATGGGAGCAAAGACAGTATTGAAGGTAACGGTCACCACCGTAAGTACCAGGGTCAACTGTAAAAGTAGTGACTGGTTCATGGTGAGGATCAAGCCGCTGTATACATGGTAAGGCATCCAACACACAAAGAAAGAGATGACAGCAGTCATCATGACTTTGAAAGGCTTGCTGGATTTAAAGAGTCCTTTCTCTTTCATCTTGGTGGCCACTCTTTTGTAGCAAAAGATGATGACAAGGAAGGGCAGGAGGAAGCCCAGCAGGAAGCGGCCGATGAAACAGACTCCGTGAATCCATTGTCTTAATGTTTGCTTCTCTTTGTTCTCCCAGTTAGTAGACACAAGGTAGTTATTTTGGCATATTATTCTCCCTTTATGGTCATAACGTGTCTCCCTGAAAACCAAATAGGGGGCGCTAAGGATAGTGGCAGAAATCCAGATTCCCAGGACTATTTGGGAAGCCCAACGTAAGCTTCGGTGCTGCTGGGACCACACAGGGTGGAGGGTGAGAAGATAACGATCAACACTGATGGCAGAGAGCAAGAAAACAGAGGCAAACATGCTCACAGACAAAGTGCTGTTGAAGACTTTGCACAAAACAGTTCCAAAGGCCCAGTGATTGTTTTGAAGGTAGGAGGCAGCCATAAATGGCAGAACCAATGTTGAAATAAAATAGGAGAGAATGAGATGAAAAAATAAGAGAGTATTGACAGTCCTTTGCATCTTGAATTTCAGCATCCATAGATAGAGGCCATTGCTGATGGTACCAATTATAAATGACGTGAACAAAGAAATAGCCACGACTATTTTGGGGGCAGGAGTTGGAATATCACTGTTGTTTCTTACTAAAGTAGGGACAGTGATCATATAACCAGAGGCATTGATCCAATCCATAGTTACCTGTAGAGGGAGGAACAAAGAAAAAAAAAAATGAAGAACGTAACAAGGATTAAATGAAGAAAGCAAAGTAGTAACTTTGGTATAACAGTAGTCCAAAGGGTAATATTTAAATAGTGGCAAGCATAGTATTTCAATAATAATATTTATAAATATTATATTATTATTATTATTTTCTAATGTCTATTTTTAAAATCAGGAATTAAGATTACTCTTATTCAAAAATAGAAATAATTCAGATTACACGCACTAAATAAGTATAGATAGCATTTCTCCCAGAAACAATTGTATTTTTCTAAGTATAAGATGCTACAATTAGATTTATCTAGCTAGTGTATAACTGTAACGACTGACCTTCATAGAGGAGTCTAGGGTCACCACTAGATTATTAAATGTCTTCTGAGTTATAGACAAAAGAAGGCCATGTTCCAGGATACAGGAAGTAATTCCTTTCTTGGGGAAGGGAGGAAAGGGAAAGGAAAAAAAAATCACCTTAATCCAATATTGTGAAAGCCAGAATCTTCCTATAAAAATGATTTCTTTGATTTTCCATAAAGTGTATGAGGCAAATCTTTGTTGTTGTTATTTTCTTCTGTTTTGTTGAGACAGGGTCTTAACTTTTTTTTTTTTTTTCTGAGACAGGGTTTCTCTATTGCTTTGGAGGCTGTCCTGGAACTAGCTCTTTAGTCCAGGCCTGCCTCGAACTCACAGAGATCTGCCTGCCTCTGCCTCCCAAGAGCTGGGATCCAATGCCTGGCTGAGACAGGGTTGTATAGAGCCCAGTCTGGCCTCAAACTTGCCATGTAGCCAAGGCTGACCCTGAGCATCTGGTCCTCCTGATACCATCCAGTGTGTTGGGATTACAGATGTGGGCTTCCACCTACAACACTGAGGCAAGGAGGAACTAGGGATTAAAATGGTTAACTGTCCACTGTCCTTTGCATCTTCCACCACGCCTCCACGATGGAATGTGGGAAACCCTATAACTCTTTTATGCTCTTTCTCTGAAAACGGGTAATTCATGGGAAGTGTCTTGAATCAGTGTATTTAAACATCAAAGTATTCAAGAACATTCAGTTTCTTGAATAATGGTTCCTTTAGTGTCAAAAATGTAAATCTGAGAAAGATTTAGAAAATAGTTGTTAATACAAAATCATATCAACAAATTGTTTTTTTTTTTTTTGACAAATGGGGTAGAGGGATGGAAATTACTAATGACACATTCTTTACTACCAAACAAAAACATTCTAAGAAAGTAAACAGAAATAAAGTAACTGCTATTAAAAATGCAATTAGCCTGTGATGGTGGTGGCTCAGTCAGTAAAGCACTTGCCTTGTAAGCCTGAGGACCCAAATTCAATCCCCAGAACCCACATACAAATGACTTTAATCCCAATACTTGGCAGAGGAAGGAGGATGTCTGTCAGTTCAAGGCCAGCCTGGTCCATATAGTGAGTTCCAGGACAGCCAGGGCTGTGTGGAAAGACCCCTTCTCAACCCCCGCTAAAAGCCTTTTAAGGTTGTGTAAAGATCCCAGCAGAGGCAGGAGAATCTGTGAGTTCAAGGCCAGCCTGGCAGCCTGGTCTACAGTGTTCCAGGACAGGCTTCAAAGCTATACAGAGAAACCCTGTCTTAAAAAAAAAGAAAAGAAAAGAAAGAAAAGAAAGAAAAAAAGGAAGGAAGGAAGGAAGGAAGGAAGGAAAGAAGGAAGGAAAAAAATGGCTCTCTTTATATAGAAAAATACTTTAGTAGCCCGGTATGAGAATAAGCAGTGAAGTTATGGAACGGATAAACAATGGTTGTGTGAAGGTCCTGGGATCTTGAGAGGGAGGAAGGGAGGGAGGGAGGCAGGAAAACCTTAGTTTGGTGCAGGAAAAAGCCAGGAGGTGTGCTGAAGTCCCGGAGAACAGGAAGGATGACCGCAGAGATTAGCTCCAAGGAAGTCAGCACAGGGGTTTCTCACACTTAGTTGTGTTTTTGTGTGTAAAGTGCTCCTTCTCCCTGTTAACCTACAGTTGTCACGTGTTGGTGACTGTACTGGAGAGCAAAGGAAAAGAGCTTGGGGTCCCAATTTGGAACAAAGGGAGATGGAGGGAAAAGGAGAGCTGCTGGAGCAGAGATGTAAAGGACACAATGCAAATGGTGGTGAGGGGGGGGAGGGTGTCTGTGCTTCTGTGGTTCGTGTGTGTGTGTGTGTGTGTGTGTGTGTGTGTGTGTGTGTGTATGTGTGTGTATGTAGGTGCATTTACAGTCTATATGTTAGTATGTGGTGAACTGTTACCCATAGTGTGTGTGTGTATATATATATATATATATATATATATATATATATATATATATATATATGGTTCTGTGTGTGCATACGCAAGTATCTGTGAGTTGTATATATAATCTGTAGTGTGTTAGTGAGGTGTGTGTATGTGTGTGTACACTATGTGTTGCTTGAGTGTGTGTCTGTTCTTATTGTGTTTTCATCCGTACAAAAGGTATGTGTGTGGTGTTGGTGTGCATATGCTGTGCATGTATGATGATCCCTTAATGCAATGCATTTGGGAAGTTGGAGTTTTGGATGCTTTATTTGCTGAATTGTGAGGCTGAACTCTAGAAAAGCAACTGGAGTTAATATAGACTTGAACAGAATAAAAGCAAAACTTCTTTAATTGGAATTGGTGACGCTGTGTTTTATATGAGTCTAAGGAACTTTGATATATTGCATATATTAAGAAAATTCTTCATTGTTTTTATTATTAAAACTGTATAACTAATTGTATGTTTATGGATGATGTGTATGAAGGCAGGCGTACACACACCACTTGGTGATGTGGAGGTCAGAGAGGTTCTCCATTCTTGAATATTTTTTAAGATGGCTTGAGGCCTTGAGTATAAACCAGTGAGGCTACAGAACTTGCTTGGTAAACCACAACTCTGGGTTTTGAGTTTTCTCTGCCTATCCTTGAGTCTTTAGGCCATTTCCTCCCTAACCCCAAGAGTTTTTGGGAAGACGAAATGGGACATTGAACTCACCTTACTCAGCTCCCTATATGGGTGACAGAAAATATTCATTTTTAAACATGTCATTCTGCTCAGCTTGTTATCATAAAGCCACCGAGAGCCTCACTGAAAACTTTTAAAGATGCAGACTATTTCCTTCAAGAAGTGCCTGTATTGAACTCTGTGAGCCTCTGAGAGAGATTTCTACAGAATCCAAAGGACCTCCTCGGGCTGAGTCCTCAGATATTCTTATCTCGAAGCTTTGGAGAGTAAGAAGTCCTCCACTTGGAGACACTGAGCTGCTTTTTGGGGGGAAGGTCTCAGGAGCTTTAGACTAGCTGATCTTCAGGAAGTCCAGAGATGTATTTATTCAGCTGACAATGTTAGGAGAAGCCTACTGGGCCCAGGGATCTTACCTCAGAGTTGTGTCTTCGTACCAGGCAGGCTAAGACACCACAGTGGCCGACAGCTGTGGTCTTCTCTCTAGGGAAAGGGACAGCAGCCAGCCACTCTGCCTCCCCTCTGCTGGCTGATGCTACTTACTCCTTAGTCTCAGTCTGGATAAACTCAGGGAGTCTCTCATCTCTGTTCTCCTTTCTGTAGAAGTACAGTGGTGGAGGAGGAGTCAAGGAGAGGGTGACTTCTCCAAACCATTTCTCCATTTCAAGATGAGAATCAAAAATTCTGTGGGCAGTCATCTCAGTTAAGGTTAATATACCAATTCCAGGTGTGAAAACACTGGCTAAATTCTATCCTCAGGTTGATCACCAGACTCTCTGGTTGATTCCGGGGATTTCTCTGGCACATGGACCATCAGTGTTAGGTACACAACAAGATGGAAAGTGTGAAACATGGGTGACACAGAGTCTGGAAACTAGCTGATCTTGCTGGAGAGAAATTGTTAAAGAGGGAAACTGAAGCCCTGATTTTCTCATTAAAACAGAACAAACCTGAAAGGTCAAAGAGTGATGTCATTCAGGTTGGAAAGAGGAAGCATGGCAGGCAGAACAGTTGCGTCTGGACAGTTGTTGGGAATGATAGGACTACAGGGATGGTCCCTTACTTATAGAGAGAGGTGTCTGTGAACCATTGCTGGCTCATTTCTCTCTCCAGTCCATCTGTCTCTCTTTTGATGGTCACCTCTGCTCTGACCTCATTGTCCTCATTTCTTTCCTCCCCCTCTCTTCATGGCCAGTGTGGAAAATACATTAAACGTGCAGTGTGGCTTTGGTGGTGAAAGACTTGGGAATAAGAACCATTATCTACTCTGCTGGACTCAGGATTTTAACACTTGTGCTGCTCTAGCACAAGTCTATAGCCTTGTATGAAGTAGACTTACATTTTCAGTTCTTAATTTGTTCAACCTAAGTACAGATCTTCTTGGTGGCTTAAGGGCCAGTTTCGAACTAACTGCTATAAAGTATTTCTTCTGGGTTTTTATTTGGGTTCATGTACAGATCCAGAGGTAATGAGGAATTATTTGGTCCAAGCCTGCTCACCCTGAAGATTAGTAGAGTCTCAGAGGTTAAGCAAATCACAATAGGTTTTTTCATTAACGTCCCATTCCACGGGACCCTTAAAACCATCTGAGAACTCATTCTGAATTCTATTAACAGTTAACCATGAAGTCGAGGCAAAAATAACGTGTGTTAGAAACTCTGATGGCCTGCATGCAGAAATGACAGTGACTGCATGATTCAGCATAGAGGGGACTGTTCAATCCTACAAAGAAATCCCCACTCTGCTTCTGCCTCTATTATAGATCTATCTGTATCTCTTCATACATCACTAGAGTCTTGGTTTCTTCATTTGAAAAAATAAAACAGAACAACAACATTCATGCATATTTGAATTATCCTTGTGGGGATTTAATAAGATCCCCTCTAAAGGGCTCAGCACAATGACTGGCATAGGGCAAGTATTAAATGATTGATGGCTGATATTGACATTCTGGAAGTTGTAGCAGAAAGAACACTTGCAAGTCTAGTGGGCTGGAGCAAATGTACCTAATGCTATAATGCAAGAACAATTTATGAGTACTGAGGCCTGTCAGACAGCATGCAAATAGAGGCAAACAAAATAAACAACTCAGAGCAATTGCCCTTACTGTTTGCAGTTATTAAAGATGATATCTGAATTGAATAGTTGAGGGATGTTGGCTAGTTAGAAACAATATGCATACAGGCTCTTCAGGCCCATCATTAGCTTCTTCATTCCTTAATTTTTTTTTAAAAAAATCACTTTTCATGTATGTGGATGTTTTGCCTACTTGTATGTCTGTACACTACACATGTGCCTGGTGTCCTCAGAGGCCAGAAAAGGGTGTGAGGTCCCCTGGAACCGGTAATACAGATGGTTGTGAGCCACCATGTGAGTGTCGAGAACTGAACCAGCATCTTCCTCAGAGCAGCCAGGGCTCTTAACTATGGAGCCCCTGCCTTTTCATTTCTATAGAGCTCGTTCTGTGGTTGTATCAAACACTACAAATCAGGCTCCTAGGAGTTCTTGACTTGAAATCACCTGACTTAATTAAAAGTGAAAGTGAACGGGATGAGGTCATATCCCCAGTGAAGCCACAGAAGGGAAGCTATTTCTTCAAGTGGGCAATGTGCTTCCTTATAGTGTTTGGGTTATCCAGGTTCGTAAAGGAAGAAGATGCCACTGAAAGTATTCTTAAGGAGTCTGGAAGATGTCAGCTTTAGGTTTTCTAGTGATGGGAAGGAAAATTAAACATCATCTGATTTTTATTGTTCTTTGTGAATTTTGTTAATTATATAATTATCAAAGAAGAAGCTAACTTAAATTGCTAAATCTTCACTGGTGGAGAAGCAGCATAGGAAGGAGCTTTGGAGGAGGGTTAGGCCCATGGTTTCCAGGCAGACTGAAGTCACAATTACCTGGAGATCTTTTAAAACTAGGCAGACTGTTCCTGAGATTCAATTCATTCATAATGAAGTAAACGAGAAGCACTGTGTTATTTTGGGTTCTACATCCCAGAGGGGAAAGATGGACCATCCACCAGTTAGCCAATGAAGGAGAGCCCATTAAAGAATGAAAAATGTGGCGATCGGACCAGGGAGATGGCCCGGTGGGAAGAAGCGCTTGTCATGGAAGCCCAGGAACCTGAATCTATACGAGAAGCTGGATGTGGCAGCACACATTTGTAACCCAGTGTTCCTAGAGTAAGATGGGGGAGTAGAGATGGGAGAATTGCCTAGGGCCAACCAGCCTAGAGCCATATGGTGACAGAAAAGAGACTGCCTCAACAAAGAACTTCCCGGAACTTGTACTCTGACCACCACACCCAGGGCACATATGTATGTGGGAGAGCACGAAAACACACTGTACTGGTTAGTGCTTGCCACTTTGACACAAATTAGAGTAATCTGGGTAGAAGGAACGGTAGTGGAGGAATTGCCCACTGGCTTGTAGGCAAGTGTGTGAGGCATTTTCCAGGTTAATGGCTGGTCTGAGAGGGACCAGTTCACTGCAGGCAGTGCCACCCTGGTCAGGGAGGCCTGAATTGAACAAGTAAGGAGGCTGAGCAAGCCATGGGAAGTGGGCCTGCAAGCAGCGTCCCTTCTTGGTTCTGCTAAGTTCCAGATCCACGCCCCCGCTCTAGTTCCTGCCTTGACTCCACTCAGCGCCGAACTGTTGCACAGAAATGCAGGTCAAAGAAACCCCTTTCTCTCTAAAGATGGTTTGGTTAGTGTTTTATTACAGCCACAGAAACCAAACCAACACACACACACACACACACACACACACACACACACACACACACACACACACACACACACTCACGGTGAATGACTTAGTGACTTTAGATGAGCTGATCCAGAAAACCCTCTTCTGAGAGACGTTTGGGACCGGGGTGACAAAGGAGCTAGCTGTGTGATGATCCAGAGAAACAAATACACTGTGTCACCCCACCTGAGGTAGAAAAAAAACTTTGTAGTGCTGACCTCAGCCTGGGTATCTACCTTGACTTCACTGTCTCTATAATACAGGGCCTTGGCCAGTGTCAGATGCCCTTCATTTTCTTTAGAAGCCTTGAAAATTCACTTGACTCACTGGGTCTTTTTTTTTTTTTTTGTACTGGCATATACATCTAAACATGTATGTATATTTCAAGGAAGATGGAAGGAACTGCTGTACCACACATTCTGCATGATGAATATTGCACTTAACAATGTTATAAGTTAGATGGGGTAGCACATCTGTGTAATCCCCATATTGGGAGATGGAGAGCAGAGGGGTCAGGAGTTCAAGGCTACCCTGGGCTAAATCAGTCCCATCTCAAAAAACCAAAAGAGAAAAGTCATAAATGTTTTTTATGTCAATAAGTAATGGGTTGTAAATATATAGCTATAGCATCCTTTTAATAACTATCCTTTTGGCTGTCATATGCTGTTTTGAAGATTGAGAGAAAATATGTGGCATACTGCAATTCAGGTTTCACATAAGATGGCTGCTAGTTGGCCTTCCCACGACACTCATTGTTAGCCAGTTTCCAGCCCCTTAAAAGGAAGAATCCCTTACAGCAGTGAGTAATACAGCAGGACCTGAAATCCCGTGTCTCTGACATCATCTTAGTCACCGGAAGCAGGCAGCTAAAGGGTTTGCAGAGATGATGGCGGAAACAGATTCTCAGTTATGGCAGGAAGCAGAATATTGAAAATCATTAGTGAAATACAAGGCATACTGCCTGGATCCAAGACCTGGGACTGAAGACAATTGCAAAGGAAGGAAAAGCTGAAGAGATGGGGTAGGGAGCACAGAGGTTCTTGTGCTCCCAGATAAGCACTGAGAAGCCAGGAATGTTAAACACCCAGAGGGATTTCTCTTCAAAGGCAGAGGGGTGAAACCTGTTTCCCACCCAGGAGGCTGGGAGTGGATGTGGTTAATGACCCGGAAGCTTCTGTGCTAACTGAATGGCCAGCTAACCAGTCTGGCTCTCCAGGCCTCCTATGTTTTCTCACGCATCCTCCCTAGACCCTTACCTTAAACGTTGTTTCTCAGCTAGTAGAACCCATCTTTCTGGGAGATGTCACATGTTCTTTACAAGTGGGAGCACAGGTAGTTAATCACCCGGTGACATTTGTGCTATGTGTATGACTGAGACCACAGCAGATCCTCCTCCATACCCAAGATGTCACATATTGTCAGTCTATAGAACCCATCTTTATGGAAGAGGTCTCATGTACTTTACATATGTCTCAAACTTTGCAGTCTCAGTCCTTGTGGGACTGAGTTAATCCTTTTTCCAAACGGTGCTGTGCTTAAATGTGCCCCAGATGAGCTGCCCACTGTCAGATTCTTAATGTTTGAACAAACACCAGATCCTGAGTCATGGCCACTCAGACTACCTTCTTGCTTCACACGGAGCAGCACTCTGCCGGCCTGCGTGGTCACAGAGACCTCCCACAAGATGGCTTTTCCCAGCAGAAAGTTACCTTTTATCTCTGCGAGTCTTTTATTTCTAGCACCTTGGAGGTGTTTGTGTCCTCCCTCCTGGAACAAAACTCAGCTAATGACTTCCCACTTTCTTGAGATCATGAGAACATGAGAAACACCCCAGCTCGCTGTTTGAAAATGTGTGTGCCTCCCACTGATTCCCGTCTTAAAATAGTGCCTCTAACCTTCCAAGTATAGCTTTTATAAGTGATCTTGGCTGTGATTCAGAACATCGCAGCCTTTGTTGGGCTAGTTCTTGGCCCCTCTCTAAACACTATTGCCTGCAAGTGCTCTCAGAAGGGTTGGGAGGCAGATGAATCCCAAGTTGCCTGGGGGAGGGCGTAGGAGATGGAAATTAGGTCTCCATGTGTCATCGAACACAGTGCCTGCTGGGAAAGAAGGCTGCATATTTGGCATCTTAGGCTCTAGTTCCAATGCTTTTCCAGTGAGTCAACTGATGTTCCAATTCCTCCTCAGAGGTAGTTGCTGAGACAAATCAGTCTTACCGTTAAATGGAAGATACTGAAGGCCTAGTGTGTACCAGGCACTGTGATAATATGGTTCCCCTATTTTGGAGCTCCCGAATTAGTGTTTGTCTTAGTTACCATCCTACTGCTGTGCTGAAACACCATGACCAAGGCAGCTCATGGAAGAAAGCATAAGAAAACGCCTCCTCCAACAAGGCCACAGCTACTATTCCTCCCCCAAAGTGGAACCAAACTCAAATATCGGAGCCCACGGGGCAGCCATTCTTATTCAAACCACCGAAGTGGTAACACATCAAAGAGGATGTAAGTGATAACTGTGCTGACTGACATCAAGGGAAAATGATCTGGAAAAGGGAGTTGGGGAGTTTTTCTCAAGAAAGGGATATTTGAGGTGAAACTCAATGAGAGTGCAGGGCACTGCCAACAACCAAGACACCTGCCAGAAGGCCCCAGGTGTGATTGAGACTGGAGAGAAATTCAGCACAGGCAGAGTTAGTGAGAGGCAAGAGGCACAGAGATGCATAGTTCACAGGGCCAAGTCAGCAGTCATGTTAATTCTATTTCATTTTATTTTTAGAAACTGCATTTCCCATTTCTCTCTCTCTCTCTCTCTCTCTCTCTCTCTCTCTCTCTCTCTCTCTTCTCTCTCTCTCTCTCTCCCTCTCTCTCTCTCTTTCTCTCTCTCATCTCCTCCTCCTCTCTATCTCCCCCTCTCTCTCCTTCTCTCTCTCTCCCTCTCTCTCTTTCTCTCTCTCTATCTCCTCTTCCTCTCTATTTTCCCCCTCTCTCCTTCTCTCTCCCTCCCTCTCTCTCTCCTTCCCTCTCTCCCTCCCTCTCTCTCCTTCTCTCCTTCTCTCCCTCCCTCATCTCTCTCTCTCTCTCTCTCTCTCTCTCTCTCTCTCTCTCTCTGCGCACACGTGTGTGTGTGTGTGTGTGTGTGTGTGTGTGTGTGTGTGTGTGTGTGTGGTGTATAAGTATGTTTATGCCCCTGCTTCTGCAGGTTTGTGCTTGCGGGCCCCAGAGGGAAACATCAGGTTTCTGTCTCTGTTGTTTCCTACCTTATTCCTTTGAGGCAGGGTCTCTTGCAGCTTTTTATCAAGGCTGGTAGACAACAACCCCAGTAATTCCCCTGTCCCCTGTCTCTCATTCCTAAAGTACCTGTGTGACAAGTGTGGGCAACATCATGGCCAGCTTGTTATGTGGGTGCTGGGATCTGAATGCTGGTTTTCACACATGTGCAGCAAGTGCTTTCAACCATCGAGCTACCCCTCTGGCCCTAATTCTATTGCATTTGATTTTAAGGGTAGCTAGAAGGGACAAAACACCTTTCTGCCTCTGCCATTTCAAAAAGCCACAGGTGAGGTAAATAATGGGAACTGATTTTTCTTAGGAGTTAAGGAGGAGAGCTCAGACCAAGTGCAATGGTTCGTTTCCTTGCAGGCTTCTCTGTTTAGCTTGCAAATGGCCTCCTTTTGCTGCCTTTTAAGATGATTTGTTATTTGTTTTCTTTCATTCTTCCTTTTCTTGATGTGTTTGTGTGTGACACATGTGCCACAGCACACATGTGACGTTCATAGTCATCCCTCTACTCCCACCATGTGTATTCTGGGGCTAGACCTCAGTTGTCAGGCTTGGCAGCAAGTGCCTTCCTCCCTTGAGCGTCTGTCCCGCTGACCCCTTGATATCCTTTCACAGGACATTCTTTGGGAGTCCTGGCTCTTTGTAAGCCTGAATGCCCTTTTAAAATTTTTTAGATTTATCATAAAGACCCCAGTCAGATTGATTTAAGCTTACCCCAGGGGCCCTCATTATAATTTAGGCACTTTTTGAATGGCCCTGTCTCTTAATGGGACTGTATTCTGAGATATGGTGGGTAGAATTCAGCTTATTTGAGTTTTGTGGGGGTCATAACATCATGTACATGGGTGCAGTGCAGAAAATGTACTGAGAGGGGCAACTGTGGAGATGTCAAGGTCTGCAAGGAAACTGGCAGCTCTAGAAAATGCTAGGAGACAAAGAAAGTCAATGGGCTTGAGAAGTCTTTTCATGGAGGACTTTTATGGGGCTGAGGGACGGGGTGGGGTGTCGGACAATTTCTAAGATTTGGACTTCTGCATCTGGCTGTGGCTCAGTGTATTTAAAGAGCAGTGAGAGGAAGCATCAAGGGTTTGTGGGATGAGCTGAGGGTTTTGGTTCTGCTGCTGTTGAATTTGAGGTGGTTTTCAGACATCAGGTGGCTGAGGAGCAGGCTGTTTTACTGTAAGCCAGCTTCCATGACGCTCAGAGCTTGGGTTGAGGGCATCAAGCTCCCTAGTGAGCCAAGTTGCTTGGCATATGGCCCTTATGATTTACTTTTGATAGGACTGTAGTAGCTCTTTTCAAAAACACTCTTTGGCATCCTTAGAAAGGCAATCTTTCCTAAACTAGTGTTCAATAGCACCTTGGTAACTGTGCAGAATATTTCTTTAGTAACCTTGGGCAGTCAGCTTGACCTGTGAGTACTGGAAGGTGCCCAGAGAAATTATCTAACCTCATTGCCCTCTTTTAAAAGATAAAGTCACTTTTTCATTTTCTTCCTAATGTCTAGTTAAAAAAAAAGGAAGCCTCACACTAAAAACAAAATCTGTAAAAGTCTGACATAGATGGTAAAAGGAGGCCTTTCTATGCCAGCAAGAAGTCCCAGGCGGGAGAGCTGTAGACTTCATGAACTCTGCGAGAGGAAAGGGTGTGACTGACAGACAGAGAACAGAAAAAGTGTAGGAGGCAGAAGGTTTGGTGGCAACAAGTTCACAGTCACTGTGATGCTTAGGCTGTGCCCTGGGCCATCCGGGGCAGGCCGGCTGGGCCAAAAGTGAATCCTGGAGGAACTGAGTCAGTTTTGGTGAGAGTTGGGGGGTGGCTATGATCCGTGTGTCCAGGGGGCCTAGTTTACTTGGGGCTGATGGTTCCTAAATATCTGAATTTCAGTTTTAAAACGTGCAAGATTCTGGGGAAATGGAAACGATTTTGTTACCTACAGAAAGAATGAGAAGAACGTGGGGTCTTCAGGTCTTCAGAGGCCCCTAAACAAACTTTAACCTGCAGTAAGTAAATGTGTTTGTGTGATTTGCCATAACCTCCTTTATAAGGCAGCTACTGTGATTTGCTTTTTACTTAATAAAGCACATAAAGAATTATCTTAATAATCAGGTATTATTAGAGTGATCACATTACAAGTTACCTGGGAGAGTCCGAGATTATGCCCATCATAACACAGGCTAGAAGTACCTGACTGAGAAAGGGGGAAACATTTGAGAAAACGCTTCTCCAGGATCGCCTGTAGGACATTTTCTTGAGTAATGATTTACGTGGATGTGGAGGTTTGCCAAGGAGAAGAAGCCACCAAGGGCATCCTCTATGGCCTCTGCTTCAGTTCCTGCCTTCAGTTTCCTGCCCTGAGTTCCCTCAGCAATGGAGTGTGGCTTGGGAATTATAAGATGAAATAAACCTTCTCCTCACCATGTTGCTTTTGGTTATGGTGTTTTATCACAGCAATACATGACAAACTAAGATACTCTCTGCCTTTGATAAGATAATCTTTCTATTTGTTTTTTTCCTTAACAAAACACTTTTATTGATTCTTTGGGAATTTCACATCCTGCGCCCCAGTCACTTCTCAGACCTTCCATGTCCACCCTTGTGACCCCCTGATGTGGGATGGCCTTTTGTACGCTGTGTGGCAGATTTAGCGTTTGCTCATACAAACGAAAAAGGTTTGGGGACTGGCTGCATGCTACCTGGTGGCAGCATGGATGACAGAGTTGAGTGGGGGTGAGTGTGAGTGTGGGTGAGTGTGAGTGTGAGTGTGAGTGGGGGTGAGTGTGAGTGGGGGTGAGTATGAGTGGGGGTGAATGTGGGTGAGTGTGGGAGGGGGGTGAGTGTGAGTGGGGGGTGAGTGTGAGTGCAGGTGAGTGTGAGTGGGGTATGAATGGGGTGTGAGTGGGGGATGAGTGTGAGTAGGGTGAGTGTGGGTGGGGGGTGAGTGTGAGTGGGGGATGAGTGTGAGTGGGGTGTGTGTGGGTGGGGGGTGAGTGTGAGTGGGGTGTGATTGGGGGTGAGTGTGAGTAGGGGTGAGTGTGAGTGGGGGTGAGTGGGGTGTAAGTGGGGGTGAGTGTGAGTGGGGTGAGTGTGAGTGGGGGTGAGTGGAGTGTAAGTGGGGGTGAGTGTGAGTGGGGTGAGTGTGGGTGAGTGTGAGTGGGGTGAGTGTGGGTGAGTGTGAGTGGGGTGTAAGTGAGGGTGAGTGTGAGTGGGGGTGAGTGTGAGTAGGGGGTGAGTGTAAGTGGGGGTGAGTGTGAGTGGGGTGAGTGTGAGTGGGGGTAAGGGGTGTGATGCTCCCAGCTTCCTCCACCATGTTGATAAGCCAAGCAGGGTGAAGCCAAGAACCAAAGTGGCTGCTCTGGTCCTACCCACACCTGCTTAACAGTTGAAAGCAGTGCGCAAAAAAGGATTAGTGATACAGATTCAGACAAAAAGAAACCTCTAAAACGGTCACAGTGTGTTTTTTAAAAAAAGTACATAGGCTCAGGAGAGAGAGGAAAAAGAGTATAGACAGCTATAAAAAGAAATAATAGTTTAAAAATAAAACAGTCTTTAAAGAGACAGTAAAAGTAATATAAAAGAAAAAAGTCACGAAAAGATGGAAAATACTCAGGGAATCTGGATCCTGTTACAGAATTGTGCTGATTTTGCATTTTTTATTTTTTGTTTCTGAAAAGCAAAGGACAGCTGCTAGGAGACATGAGATTGAAAGAGAGATTGATAAAATATACCAACCTAAATATTTTTAAAGTGCCTTAACTTTGAAACACAAGTCAAACAATGTATTTGTAGAATGGAACTTAAAAGATTCATTGCACCACCACAACCAACAAAGTGCCTGATACAGAGCCCCTTTTTTATTTACGCTTTATTTCCTGGACAATGGATTACAGAACAGCTCGTTTCGGATATAATGAAGACACACAAGGTGGTATTGTGTCGACCTCTACCTGATGTTAATACTTGCTCCAAATTCATACAGATTTTAAATTTATAACCAAGTCTGAACAGCTTGTCTGATACGTTCATTGTGTCATCTGAGACATGGGATTGAGTTCTGTGCTGACATCCACCCTAAACAACTGTGAAAGCAGCCTCTCTACAGATGTCTTCAAGCTGCTCGCTGTATTCTTAGTTCCTTCCAATGTTGATGAGCATGTATTCAGCTGGCCTAACTCCTTGTCATTTTCAAGGTCCTTCCTTGCATCCAATTGTAGTTGAGTTTAATTCAGAGTAGCCAATTCCCATCACCATAGAATAGTTTAATTGTATTTTGTTTTTGACTGGCATTTGCTTGATGTAACTTTTTTAATATTAATGACCAAATGTGATTAATATTAGAAAAATAAATTTAAACAGTATCTTATGAAAAAAAAAAAAGATGCATTGCTTTGGAGAAGAAGTTTTGCTTCTGTTTTCACAGGAAACGAGAGGCTATGTATTCATTCCTGGTTAAGATGGACCAGCTTTGATTAAGGGAGACCTCCTGAAACTTCACAGGTGGTATCTATCAACAAATGTAACCACTGGTCCTCCCAGGACTTGGTCATTATCTTAAAATTTTATCAGGGACCCTAGAGATACTTCATCCACAGACAGCAGGAAGCAGCTTGGAGAAAACAATGTCCATATTCCCAAGAGTTGGGAGGGTATGCATCCATACCATATCCATCTTTGGCTATTTGGCAGGTTATGGATGTTTGATATATTTAGGGGAATATAGGAATATAGGATAAAAAATACATTTTGCATTGACATGGATTTTAGTATAGTGATACAAATTTAACTTTGTTATACTGTTTATATATGTTTATATTCTTGTTTTAAAAACTTTTGTATATTGATACAAATTTAAAGTAAATTTTGTTATATTATATGTATATTTTTACTCTTGTTTAAGGTATTACACAGCTCATTTAAAAATGTAATGTATAGTTAAGAAATACAAATTAATAGTCACCTATAATAGTCAAACTTATAGTCATGTTAGTTAGGTTTCTAGATATGCAGAGATATATTTTCAGATGGATAGGTGATCTTCAAATACTTCAAAGACCTACAGAATATGGCATTTAAAATGCTTTAAGAACTTAGACTTTTCTTGACAGTGAGACGCATTTGCTCCTGGCAGCACCAATTACTTCAACAGGATGAGGGGCATTGAAGAAGCTCCTTATGGAGTTTGCCTTCAATGTGGCAAGACTAGGCATTTGGGCAAGAAACTTCCCTTGACTGTATGCTGTATAAATTGCACATGCAGGATCCGCAGGAAAGTGACTGCTTAACTTGCCAAAACAAGATGGGATGGCCCTTCAGGGTTCCTGCTTCATGGAAGAGTCTGCCAGACATTCAGCAGGATGTAGAAGAAAGCTACTGAAAAATTTTGCCAAAATAGAAGGGACAGTTCTTTAAATTTCCTGCTTCACCGAGAGGTCTGCCAGAAACTCTACACCTATGACTGAAAATGGATGTCCCAATGTTACAGAAGAACTCTGGGTGACTTTTCAGGTAGACAGATACCTCTGTCATTTCTAGAGTTTTGGAAGTTGCTTATGATACGCTTCCTGTTTACTCAGATAATAGTATATCCTTCAGGGGTCTTTGATGGGGTTGAAGATAGTTATCATTATAGTTTTCCTTAGTTATGATAAAAGATATATTAGATATAAAACTTTAGACTCACAAAGATAAAATAAATAATAGAATATTTTCTTTAATTTTGTAAAATACAAATAGACTAATATAACTGTAAATATTGCTTGATATCTGTTATGTTATATATAATTTACAATGCTAAATTTGAAACCTTTCTTTTTAGTTAGACAGAAAGGGGCACTGATGTGGGATGTACTTCTGTATGCTGCAAATATGTGTTGCTTTTATTGGTTGATGAATAAGTCTGCTTTGGCCTATGGCAGGCCAAAGCTGGGCAGAAAATCCAAACAGAGATAAAGGGAGAAAGAAGGAAGAGTTGGGAGAAGATTACCAAGGAAGCAGGACATGTAGAAAATGAGGTAACAAGCTACGAACCATGTGCCAAAGTATAGATAAGAAATAATGGGTTAATTTAAGTGTTAGAGGTAGATAGTAACAAGCCTGAGCCATTGGTCAAACATTTATAGTTAATATTAAGCCTCTGACTATTTTATAAGCTACTGTAGGGATTGGCAGGTGGGAGAGAAACTGGTCCACTGGGACCAAGTGAGACAGAGAAGAACCTCTGGCTATAACCCCCCCAAAATTAAAATTAAAATAAAAAATAGAAATATAAAAAAACAGTAAAAAACAGATCTAATTTGTTTTATCTATATACTCACTGGAGTATGGTCAAACTTCCAGTGGCCTATCTCTTAAATAGAACCCAGTCCTTCCCCTCCTGCAACACTTCGGCATCCTTATTACACTTTTTTAAAGCGTTCTCTTCCATAGCTTCCTTTTTAGACTATTACATTTGTGGGGAGGGTGCAGAACAAGGGTTAGGGTGGGAGCTGTCACAGAGGCCTTCCATGCCCCTCTTTCTCGACTGTGTGTCTGCAGTCATCCATATCACTGACAAACCAGCTTCCTTGTTCTTTTCAGTGGTAACACTGGCTGTGAACATCAACACAGATTCTGGCTGCTGTAGGACCTCAGCCCCAGACATGGCTCTCAGGGGCAGCATGGCCCCAGACATCACCACCTTAGGTGGTAACACGGGCCAGAGATAGCAACACAGAACCAGCTGCATAAGACCATAGACCTAATCATGGCCCTTGGCAGAAGCACAGGCCTGGAAATCACCAGGGCCTCAGGTGGCTACATAATCCACTCACCTCCAAATGGTCCCCGGAGGCAGCAAAGCCTGAGGATATCATCAAGGCTTCAGTCAGCAGCAAAGACTCTGTAAATCCACATGAATCTAGGGGTTCATCATGGCCTGGGGCAGCAACATGGGCCACAGACACTAACTAGCATGGCCTCTGGTAGCATCAAGGATCATGGTGGTCCTTTGAGGAGGTCCAGCCCAGGAAGTGAACCGTTCCTCATCCTGGGCCTCCATCACTGCCCAGAGCCAGGGGGACACCCAGGTCAGTGGCATGTTTGGGTGCTGAGCCTGTGTCTATGTAAGCCGAAGGCTGCTACACACCACCCAACTGACCCTACTGAGCAATGACAACATTCCCTCACACCTGTCACCTCTGTCACATCTCCAATTCTGCCTCTCTTCTTGTACAGCTACATATTCTATCTTTCCCGTTTCTCCATCACAATTGTGTTCACCATAGTGGTGCCTGCTGCCACGCCTTCGAGGTGGGGTGGCCTAGATCTTTCTAATTCTTAAACAAAAGAATTGGTTGGTGATCTTGACAAATTGTGCCAGTTTTTTAATTCCCTGAGTATCATGGTGTTCTTTTTTTTTTTTTTTTTTTTTTTTGAGGCGACTCTCTAGTTAACTGCATTTAACAAATAAAAATTAAAACTATCTTCTGTTCAAAGGTACTTGATCACTGTTCCACTAAGTAATCAGAGTTTGTCATATGGCCACAGAGCTACCTCTGCATCTCTTCAGCTTGACCATCTCACTATTTGATGAACTATCATGGAATTTTAAATTATGCTTCTAAAAATTTAAACAGCTTTCCTAAGTCTTAATAGGCAATAAAACCAGAAGTTGAAAGAGGAATATTACATAGGAACCAAGAGTCAACACCAATTACATTAACTGGAGGGTAGAGGGAGAATTAAGAATTATCCAATCAAGGAAAGATTTTTGTTTTCTTTTTGACAGAGTCTCATGTAGACATGAAAGCAATATTACATTTTACAGTGTATACACCACATTTTATGTGTGTGAGTGTTTTGCTTCCATGTGTATGTGCTCCACATGTCTGATGGTATCCTTGGAGGTCAGAACAGGGCATCAGATACCTGTAACTAAAATTAGGGATGGTTACTGGGCACCATGTGGCTGCTGGGAAATGAACCTGGGTTCTCTACAAGAGTAAAAAGTGCTCTAAACTGCTGAACCAACTCTACAGTCCCTAAAGCGACACTTGTCAGAGCAAGATGTTACTACAAATGCAGCATACGCCTGAGAAATTACTAATGTAACGACGAAGACAATGATCCAGGAGAGTATGTATGATATCTAATGAAACTGTCCCAAATGAACCACTTTTCAGATTATGAGACATAACTTCAGACATGGTCCACATTTATTTACAATGATATTGAATATCCTCAGACGTTATCCACATTGACATCACTTGTAAATGCTTTTTATGTCTTAATGGAAGCCGCTGACCACTAGAGGGAGAAACAAGAAAAGCTTTCCAAAATTTCTTGAATACAAGTGACTTCAATGCTAGCAATGAAACTTGCAGACTGTGGAATATAGATCCAAGGGTGGCATTAGCTCTCCATGCTGGCTGGAGAGGGCTTGTGTCTGTAAGAGCCTGCAGAAATAAAGCAATAGGATGTGGCTTTTCTAAAAAGAGAAGAACAACATATTGCATGGCTGACTGGCTAAATTATAAGTTTGTTTTATCTGTGCCTTTGCCTGAAGATTAAGTATAAAAATCTGACCTATGTGACTGGGTTAGTGAAGAAAGAATTAAACACTCCGACTTCAAAGGTGGGATCAGGGGCAGCACTTGAAAATTAACACAATCAAAGAAATTTCCTTACACTTGATAGTAAGTGCATTTGATGATTAATACTTAATATTATAAATATATATAAGCCTGGTGGTGGTGGCACATGCTTTTAGTTCCAGTACTTGGGAGGTAGAGGCAGGTGGATCTCTGTGAGTTCCAGGCCAGCCTGGTTTACCAAGCTATACAGAGAAACCCTGTCTCAACAAACAAACAAACAAACAAACAAACAAACAAACAAACAAACAAATAGGTGTGCTAAAAGTGACCGCAATTTTAACTGTTTGAAAGTTTGTTTAATCTTAAATCCCTCAATGTGTGAATTTATGAAGATTCAGTTGCTTGGACTCTTTGTTTAGTTAGAAAATGTCTTTGGACCTTTTCCAAAAGTGGTTTATTCTGGCTTACCGTTCAAGGGTTTGCCCCATCACTAGAGGGAAGTCATGGTGGCAGGAGTGTGAATCATTTGGTCACATTGCATCCCCTGTCAGGAAGCACAGAGTTTTTCTGATGCCCATCTCCTTTTCTTTTTATTCTGTCCAAGACCCCACTTGATGGAATAGTACCTTCCACATTCAGGTTAAGTCCTCTGTGAGCTCAGTCAGTAGTCTAGAAGCTTCCTCACAGTCATGCCAGGAGGTCTGTTTCCATGGTGATTATCCTGCCAAGTTGATGATCAAGATTAGACATCAAGATTACCTACCCCTTGTCAATTTGACACTCAGACACTCACTTTCAATCGTAACATCCCACCCCTGCCTCATAAGGTCTCATTTTTATCATTTTATCAAAATACATGTACAGCATATCTGGGACTCCTCACAGTCTTTAACAGCCCAACATGGCTTAAAAGTTCCTTAACTTTGAAGGCAGTCAGTTTTGTGTCTTATTCAAAGTTGAAAGCAGAAACGGAATGATCCTAATTTTGCCATGTGGTCATTGCTGGGTTTATCATTTAGATTTTGTGAAGGAAGTAATCTTGTTTCATTGTGACTTTTGTTCTTTGGGAAGAAAAGCAGAGTCTCCATGTTCTGATAACCTCGGTTCTTCCCTAACTTAAAGCCGTGTTGAGGGGCTCCACTCCCAGTTCCTGGGTCACAGTGAATTAACCCCTAAGTTGGAGCCCTGGAATCTGTCATTTGCAAACAATGCGGATATCATTTAGAAAGATGTGCACTACCTAAGTTCTGTCTGTTAAAAAAAAAAACTTACCCACCTATGGAAGGTCCCCTTGACACAACATTTCTGGTTTGATGAATCATTTAAGTATGCAAGGTAGATCCTGGCTGAGCCAGAATTGCACTGTGGATACGTATCTGTGTTTACGAGCTATTAGACAGAAGGCACTGTACATAGGAGTGTTGATCTCAAGCAATATTCGCAAAACATGCAAACTTGTGTATCTGAAAAAAAAAAACAGGTTCTTGTTACTATGTGTCAGTCACACACACACACACACACACACACACACACACACACACACAAAGTTCCTTTAACTACTTTTTATTCATGAAAACACTGACTATTTGAGTTATAAAAGAAAACACAAAATATACTATTTTAACAAATAAACGTTGAAAATCTTCTTAATACAAGGAACTCAGGAGGTGCTAGACTGAATTGGACATGAGTGTTTTCTTAAGAAGGAATTGGTTAGGTTAGTAGGATGGCTCAGGTGGTGTCTTAGGGTTTCTATTGTTATAAAGAGACATCATGACCTCAGCAACTCTTTATTCATATATTTTTATTTTTAATTTTTATTTAAATTAGAAACAATCTTGTTTTACGTGTTAATTCCAGTTCCCTCGCCCTCCCATCCTCCCCTGCTGCTCCAACTACCCCCTATCCTATCCCCTTTCTGTTCCCCAGGGAGAATGAGGCCTTCCATGGGGGATCTTCGAAGTTTGTCATATCATTTGGAGCAGGGCTTAGGCCCTTCCCCCATGTGTGTAGGCTGAGAGAGTATCCCTCTATGTGGAATGGGCTCTCAAGGTCCATTTGTATATTAGGGATAAATACTGATCCACTACCAGAGGCCCCGCAGATTTCCCAGGCCTCCTAACTGATACCCACGTTCAGGGGGTCTGGGTCAGTCCTCTGCTGGTTTCCTACCTTTCAGACTGGGGTCCACGAGTTCCCCCTTGCTCAGGTCAGCTGTTTCTGTGGATTTCGCCAGCCTGGTCTTGACACCCTTTGCTCATCACTCCTCCCTCTCTGCAACTGGATTTCAGGAGTTTGACTCAGTGTTTAGCTGTGGGTGCCCACTTCTGTTTCCATCAGCTACTAGATGAAGGCTCTAGGATGGCATATAAGGTAGTCATCAATCTCATTATCCGGGAAGGGTATTTAAGGTAGCCTCTCCACTATTGCTTAGATTCTTGGTTGGGATCATCCATGTAGATCTCTGGACATTTCCCTAGTGCTAGATTTCTCTTTAAACCTATAATGGCTCTCCTCTATTATGGTATCTCTAGTCTTGCTCTCTTCTATTCTTCCCCCGACTCAATCTTCCTGCTCCCTTATGTCCTCCTCTCTCCTCCCCTTCTCCCCTTCTCCTTCCCCTAACTCCCTCTCCCTCCCCACATGCTCCCAATTTTCTCATGAGATCATGACCCTTTCCCCTTCTATGGGGGACCATATATGCCTCTCTTAGGGTCATTTTTGTTTCCTAGCTTCTCTAGTGGTGTTGATTGTAGGCTGGTAATCCTTTGCTCTATGTCTAATCCATATATGAGTAAGTACATACTATGTTGGTCTTTTTATGACTGGGTTACCTCACTCAGGATGGTTTCTTCTAGTTTCATCCATTTCCATGCGAATTTCAAGATTCCATTTATTTCAGTGAGTAGTACTCCATTATGTAAATGGATCACATTTTCTTTATCCATTCTTCAGTTGAGGGGCATCTAGAGTGCTTCTAGGTTCTGGCTATTACAAATAATGCTGCTATGAAGATTGTTGTATGAATGTGCATCCTTTGGGTATATGTCTATGTGTGGAATTGCTGGATCTTGAGGTAGATTGATTCCCATTTTCCTGAAGAACTACAATACTGATTTCCAAAGTGGCTGTACAAGTTTGCACTCCCACTGGCAGTGGAGGAGTGTATCTCTTTCTCTACATCCTCTCCAGCATAAACTGTCTTTGTTGTTTTTTATTTTAGTCATTTTGACAGGAGCAAGATGGTATCTCAGAGTTGTTTTAATTTGCATTTCCCTGGTGGCTAAGGATGTTTAGCACTTTCTTAAGTGTCTTTCAGCCATTTTAGATTTCTCTATTGAGAATTCTCTAGTTCTGTACCACACTTTATAATTGGATTATTTGGTATTTTGGTGACTAGCTTCTTGAGTTCTTTGCATATTTTGGAAATCAACCCTCTGTCAGATGTGGAGTTGGTGAATATCTTTTCCCATTCTGTAGGCTGCCATTTTGTCTTGTTGACTGTGTCCTTTGCCTTGCAGAAGCTTCTCAGTTTCAGTAAGTTCCATTTATTAATTGTTGATCTCAGTGTCTGTGCTACTGGTATTATGTTCAGGAATCAGTCTCCTGTTCAAGGGTACCTCCAACTTTCTCTTCTAAGAGATTCAGTGTGGCTCAATTTATGTTGAGGTTTTTGATCCATTTGGACTTAAGTTTCGTGCATGGTGATAGATAGGGATCTATCTGCCATCTTCTACATGTCAGTATCCAGTTATGCCAGCACCATTTGTTAAAGATGCTTTCTTTTTGCCAAAGCATTATTTTAACTTCTTTGTAAAAATTCAGGTGTTTGTAGGTATGTGGGTTAATGTCAGGGTTTTCAGTTCGATTCCATCGATCTACCTGTTTGTTTTTGTGCTAATACTAAGCTGTTTTCAGTACTATCACTCTATAATAGAGCTTGAAGTTAGGGATGGTGATGCCTCCAGATGATCCTTTATTGCACAGAGTTATTTTGGCTATCCTGGGTCTTTTGTTTTTCCATATAAAGTTGAGTATTGGTATTTCAAGGCCTGTGAAGAATTGTGCTAGTATTTTAATGGGGATTGCATTGAATCTGTAGATTGATTTTGGCAAGATTGTCATTTTTACTGTGTTGATCCTACCTATCCAAGGAGCATGGGAGATCTCTTCATTTTCTGGTATCTTCTTTAATTTCTTTCTTTAAAGACTCAAAGTTCTTGTTATGCAAGTCTTTCACTTGTTTGGCTAGAGTTACCTCAAGATATTTTATGTTGTTCTCAGGACTTTGGCAACTCTTATAAAGGAAAACGTTTAATTGGGGTGGCATATAATTTCAGAGGTTTAGTTCATTATCATCATGGCTGGACATGGCAGTATGCAGGCAGACATGGTGCTGAAGAAGGAGCTGAGAGTTCTACATCTTGATTCTCAGGCAACAGGAAGTGAACTGTGTACCACACTGAACATAGCCCATATCAAAGCCCATTTCCACAGTGACACACTTCCAACAAGGCCACACCTATTTCAACAAAGCAACACCTCCCAATCATGCCACTCCCTATGAACTTATGGGGACCAATTACATTCAAACTACCACCGGTAGTAAAGTTTCTTGTTGAAAGCCTGGTATCCCAAGTTTGAGCTATGGTACCCATGTGAAGGTGGAAGGAGAGAATCAATTCCACAAATTTTTCCTCTCACCTGTACATGTGCACTGTGAAATATATCCCTCTCCATCATGACTCTACATTAGCCTGATGGACTTAAGCTTGAACTGCAGGTTCTCAATTCACCTGCCTCCTGGAAAGCAATTCCTTTCTGTCTATGTACCTATTCATTAATTTATGTATCCTATCAACTTCTGGAGAACCTTGATATTGGTAATACTAATTTAATACTAATTGTGGTAGTTTGTAATTGCCCCCCACAAGCTCCTATAAAGTAGCTTTATTAGGAGATTTGGTTTTGTTGGAGTAGGTGTGATCTTGTTTGAGGACGTGTACCATCGTGGGGGTGGGCTTTAAGGTCTCTTTTGCTTAAGTTTTGCTTAGTATGATACCCAGTCTACTTCATGTTGTCTTTGGATCAAAATGTAGCCAGCACCTTGTTTGCCTGCATGGGTCCATACTCCCCACCATGTTGACATTGAACTGAACCTCTGAACTGTAAGCCACTACCATAATTATTTTCTTTTAAAAGAGCTGCTGTGGTCATGGTGTCCCTTCACAGCAATAAAAACCCTGAGTCAGAAGTTGGTCTTCAGATCAAGTTCAAGGACAGTGAAGCTTAGGCAGTAAAGTAACAATCTAAAAGAGAAAGCTGGTGAAGATGTAATTGAATGAGGGGGCCATGTTCCAGCCCCAGCAAGCACCAGAACTTGGCAGCTTCAGCCACACGGTTCTGGCTTTAGAGTTAAGGCTAGAAGAAAGGGATTATGGAATTTATTTCTGTGCATAAGGAAATCTGCTGATGTCAGTGTCTGTGTCAGGTGTATCCCCCGAATGGAGACATAGAGAGGCCATTTTGTGAAGTTGTGAAGTTAAAACCTGGATTGTCTTGGAGAACTCAAGTGTTAGAGATGCCAGGGTCATGGGATACAGGCCAAGGAAAGATGCTAACAGGGAGTGGAAGCAGCCCAAAAGAAAGTGTGTGGCAGTCAACACAGCTGAAAGGAGTTGAAGATCTAAAGAACATTTTGAGATCAGACATGGAAATGCAGAGTTTGGAGTTTGTCCAGCTGGGTTTCAGTCTTGGTTTGGTCCAGTATTTCCTCATTATGTTCCCTTCCCTGTGTTTTGGAATGGTATTATAGATCCGATGCCATTGTTGGACGCGGGTGATCTGGTTTTGATTTTTACAGGTGATTACAGTTAAGCAATTACATGAATCTCAGAACAGACTTTGAACTTTGTACTTTTAAACATTATTCAAACTGTGATAGACTGTGAGACTTTTGAAGTTGAACTAAATGCATTTTTGCATTATCATATTGTCACAAGAGTTTGGGAGCCAGGGAGTGGAATTCGCTAGTTTGAATGTAATTGGCCCCCATAAGCTCATAGGGAGTGGCATTTTTAGGAGAAGTGGCTTTGTTGGAGTGGGTGTGGTCTTGTTGGAGGAGGTGTGTCACTGTGGGGGTGGGCTTTGAGGTCACTTTTGCTCAAGCTTTGCTCAGTGTGATACACAGTCTACTTCATGTTGCCTCTGGATCAAGATGTAGCTAGTACCATGTCTGTTTGTATGCTACCATGCTCCCTGACATGTTGATAATGGACTGAACCTCTGAACTGTAAGCTGCCATGTTATTACATGTTTTCTTTTATAAGAGTTTCCAAGGTCTTGGTGTCTCTTTACTGCAATAGAAATCCTAACTAAGATGGGTTGTGGTGAAGCACACCTTTAATCCCAGCACTTGGGAGGCAGAGGCAGGCGGATCTCTGTAGACCAGGCAGCCTGGTCTACAAAGCACGTTCTAGAATAGCCTCCAAAGCTACAGAGAAACCCTGTTTTGAAAAAATAAAAGGAAACCCCAAGATACTAATTATATAATCTACCAACAAACACGGGTTAGGTACTATTCTGATTTGAGTGCTGTGCTAAGCAATGAGGAAACTATAGGAATGATGCATTTTATAGATGATTTGAATAAATCTGAGTGCTACTCTAAGAAGGATATATGCTAATGATAATGACTTAACATGTCTTACTTTATTAATTTATTATTAAGGTGAAGGAAACAATTAGAATTGTAATGTGGAGAAAAGAAGGAAGAAAATTTACAATTTCATTAGCCAAATAAACTGGTAGCATTTTGGTGCTTTTTTTTTTTTTTTTGAGATAAGATGTGAAAGTAGTGCAGCCTGGTCTTGAACTTATTATGTATAGGATAATTCAGAACTCTTTATTCCCCTGCCTCCACCTCTCAAATACTGGGATTATAGGCATGTGCCACCATGTCCTGTTGGTACATTTATTTTTTCTTTGTAATTTTGTAAAATAATAAAGTTCTGACTACAGTGGATCTGTGGGTTCAGCTTCTGGTAATGCTTACTAAGTTGCTTTATTTACTTTTTTGATATAGAAGTTCATGTAGCTCTGGCTGGCCTTGAACTCCTGCTACTCCTGCCTCTGCCTCCTGAATGCTTGGGTTATAAATATATGCCACCACCCTTGGCTTCTTCAAGTAATTAAAAAGAATATGTGTAGGTAGACAGTGGTGGTGCACGCCTTTAATCCCAGCACTCTGGAGGCAGAGGCAGGCAGATCTTGTGAGTTCAAAGCCATTCTGGTCAGAGAGTGAGTTCCTGAACAGCCAGGCTACACAGAGAACCCTGTCTGGAAAAACAAACAAACAAACAAACAAACAAACAAACAATCAAAAAAGTGTCTCAGAAGTTCTCAAGACAACACAGGCTATCACCACTACTGTTAGCTGCTCCAGAACTAGTTGGTAAATTCTATTGTTGAAGATACCATGTTTTCTTTTTTTCTCGTAGGACATGGAGAAATCAAACCAGAATGAAGCTGGAATCCTGCCTCCTGGCTAGTTTTCACAGTGCAGGAAGGTTATGCAGCATACTGGGGGAGAGTGCCCATCAAGTCTTACTCAGCTGTAGACTGTGTGTGCTCTACACACTACCATGGTGTACCCATTGGTGAAACCGGCACTACTGTTACGATGGTAACCACCTACTTTCTGATTGTGTCCAAGGCCTGCTGCACAAGAGAGACTTCACATTTGGTACAATAAACCTTGTTGAGAGCCAATAGCTGGGACCCCTGGAGGTCATAGGTCTCTGATTGTAGCTACTGCTGCTGATTGCTAATGGACATGATGTATCTGTTAAACTGTCTCCTAAATATTTATCTCTGTGTTCATAGATTATTAGTATTGCTGTCAGCTTGGCTCAGAGATTACTTTTGCATCTAGTGGTGGTTATCATAGAGACTAATAATTGCTCCAAAGTACTAAGGATAAGTGACTGTTGAATGCTTAGTCCTAAAGGGGACATCTGTATTACCCCTCAAGGTTCAGGGAATATCAGAGAAGGTGAAAGAATGTAAGGGCCAGTGCAAGGGGTAAAGTGTTGTGGAGCTCTGTCTTCCTGCACGTCATAGCCCCTGCTCTCTTGAACTTTCAGGACAAGTTACCTATACAGGGCTGGAGAGATGGCTCAGAGGTTAAGGGAACTGGCTGCTCTTCCAGAGGTCCTGAGTTTAATTCCCAGTAGCTGCATGGTGACTCACAACTTAAAGGATGGAAAATACAGCCTAACTCTCCAATGACCCCAGGAAGCTAGAAGTTTAGAAATACTATCTAAGAAGCCCTAAACACCTCAAATTCAAGACCTTGTCCTCTGCCAGTAAATAGGCAAAATGTTACACTCCTTGATGGACAGACAGGCCCTTGAGTACATAATCCTGGCCTAGTAAGATGACAGAAAATGAGCTGACTAACCGCTTATATGATGTTGGTAAACTGCTTGTTAACTCGCCCCCATGACCTTCCACTCCCTCCCCTACCCCTCCCCAGTGACCTATGCATGGGCTTTGTTGTAAACCCTATAAAAGCTGTCTCAATTCTGTACTCAGGGTCCTCAGTCCTCTACCCCTGTGTGGCATATGATTGTGGACCCCAGTGCACTTGGAATAAAAAAGTCCTCTTGCAGTTTGCATCAAGACCCCCTTCTCGTGAGTGATTTGGGGGGGTGTAGTTTTTCCTCAGTAGTTTCCTGAGTCAGAGCATGAAGGTCTTTATTCTGAGGGTCTTTCACAACCATCTATAATAAGATTGGTTCCCTCTTATGGTATGTAGGCAGAACACTCTGTACATTATGAGGAAAATCTTTAAAAAAAAAAAAAGGCCCATCTCTTTCTCAGCATCTATAGGCAGATAATGTCTCAGTGAGTGAGAATCATTTTAGTCAGTGATGTAGTCAGGGGTCAGTGGTCCATGCTCCTAAGGTACATTCATTGGTTTACCAACCAACCAACCAACAAACAAAAACCCAACTAAACAGAAAAGGACAAGGACATGGCTCAGTCAGTGAAGTTTTTGCTGTGTGACCCTGAGGACCCAAGTTCATATCTCCAGTGGCCACATAGAATTTGGGCCTGGTGGCAAGTATCTGTGGCTCCAGTGCTGAGAGGGCAGAGTCAAAAGGATTCCTGAAGCTTGCTGCTCAGCCAGTCAGCACATCGGTGAGCTCTGGGTCCAGTAAGGGAGCTTATCTCAAAAACAAGGCAGTGAGGGACTGAGAGAGTCACTAGAGTCACTTGATGTCTTTTCTCTGGTCTCACAAACACATGCACTTGTATCAACAGGTATGTGAATACTCACACATGAATATATGGACACACACACACACATACACACACACACACACACACACACACACACACACACGTACGTTCAACTAGCATATATCTTTTCATCTTTCCCCCCTTTTTGCTCCAAGATTGTGAGTAGGAACATTCTTACAGCTTTAAGATTGTTGAACAGAAAACTAGAAGGAGCTGTGACTTTTTGAAGTATCCACATCAGCTCTAGACACACCCCCTCCTGGAATTCACAGGACTAAATTAACCGATGTTAACAAACCCACATAAAACCAGATGAAACCTTACTAGTGTAAGTGTGCTAATTGCTTGCTCAACAGTAAGTATTGCTACTAAAGTGGGCAGCATAGTACTGTGCTAGTACTCTTGACTAAAAGGAATTATTGCTTAACCTAAACTAGCTTAAATGAAAAAGGACAGTTACAGGGTCAAATGCTAGAGGAAACACAGGGCTGTATTTGCACGTTTCTAAACAGCTGATGATTGATGGGAGATGTTATTCTGTATATATGTTTCTTATACTGGTTAATAAAGCACTGTGGCCAATAGAAAACTAGATAGGCGGGGCTAGGAGACTAGGAGGAGGAAAGAGGAAGTAGAAGGAGGGTTAAGATGTAGAGCATGAAGGAAGCAAGACACCAGCCGTGGCTCCCGGATAAGATGAGCCACGTGGAAATACTTAGATAAGTAGAAATGGGTTAATCATTAAGGTAGAGCTAGCCCATAAACAATAATGGTAACTGGCCAACAGGATTGTATCAAATATAGAGTCTCAGAGTGTTACTTGGGGCTGGTGCGGCTGTGGGCCCAGACTGGCGGGCTAACGGGCTGGCGGAAACATACATGCTACAGATGATGCTTTTAGAGTAGGTTGTGTCCTCTCTTCCTTTCCCCCTTTCCCTTTCCCTTTATCCTCTTTACTTTCCTCTTTGAGTTAACCTCTGCTCTCTTATACTCCAGTCATGCACTTAGGCAAGTTGACACTGAAGAAACTCTAGGTTTATGTTGGCCCAGTGCCAGGGGAAATATATACAATAATGTATATATGATACATTACATACTATAACATACTACTATATAAATATATAATATGTTATATAATATATATGTGTGTTTATATATAAACATTTATACATATTTGGTATATATGTATTATGTGTATGTATATATCCAGTCCAGTGATGGTTGTCCAGACTGGAGTCATGTGTTTATCCAATGGAAGACAGGGAATGTACAATGGTGGTTACTAATCCCACCAACATCACAGAGTTTGGTAAGGGCAGGTCCTAGTCTATGTAGATATAGCCTAAAGGTCTTAGACATAGTAAGAACAGAGCTGTGGTGGTAGGCATAAATTTAATCAGTAGGTGTACCTCAATCACAGATTTATTATGGAGTAGAAATACAGATTACCCCTTCTGGAATCTAATTGAGTTGATTTTCATATATTAGTCCATAAAAAAGTTTCCTTAGCTATTACACTAGTAAACTGGTATTATGGGTTGTTCCACAGCTTCTGAATTATTCAAAATAAGGTTTAAAAGCACATTCAGGATTTAGATTTTATATTAAGGCTTAGACTTTGAAGTAAAGTTAAAAAAAATAGCCTAGAGGCTCTTTTGGAAAACAGCATAAATATTTTATTACTTTTTATTTACTAAATATTAATTCAGTTCATGTTTATAGCTATCATTTTGTATGTTGCTATGGCACATCTGGGATCTTAGGGTTTTGGAGAACACAGGCAGTAGCTGCAGACTCCCTGTCTATTCCTAGGCTTTGGGGTGAAGGTGGCTCTGGGCTGCTGTCTGAGACACAAGGTGAGAACTATGTCATTACAGCACAGTTTGGCCCATATCGTCCTATCTACCTGAACCATTTATTCATTTATGAAGCAGAGTCTCTTTACCTTGTCTAGGATAGACTGAACTCTTGATCCTCATCCATGAGCCTCCAAAATAGTTTGATTATATATTTATTACACAGAGCATGTGATATTGCACACCTCTCCTTAAACTCAATTTAAACACCCTTTGTCTGAAATATATAAAGAACTCAAGAAACTAGACACCCTCCAAACCCCCAAATATTCCAATTAAAAAATGAGGTACAGATCTAAACAGAGAAATCTCAACAGAGAACTCTCAAATGGTCAAGAATTACCTAAAGAAATGTTCAACATCTCTAGTCATTTGGGAAATGCCAATAAAAACAACTTTGAGATTCTATCTTATACCCGACAGAATGGCTAAGATCCAAAACAAGTGAAGGCATATGCTGGAGAGGATGTGGAGCAAGGGGTACACTCCTCCACTGCTGGGGGGAGTGCAAACTTGCACATCCACTTTGGAAATCAATATCCAAGTCTCCCAGAAAACTGGGAATTGGTCTACCTCAAGACCAAGATATACCTCCCTTAGGCGAATACCCAAAGGACACTTTATCCTACCATACTTGCTCAACTACGTTCATAGCAGCTTTATTCATAATAAGCAGAAACTGGAAACAACCTAGATGTTCCTCAACTCAAGAATGGATAAAGAAAATGTGGTTCTCTCTCAGCCTAGATACAAGGGGGAGGCCTAGGCCCTGCCCCAAATAATGTGACAGACTTTGATGATCCTCCATGGAAGGCCTCACCCTCCATGAGGAGTGGGTGAGGGGTGGGGTGGGGAGGTCAGGGTGTGGGGGGCATGGGAGGATTGGAGAGAAAGGGAACTGGGATTGATATGTTAAATAAGATCATTTCTAATTTAAATAATAATTTATTTAAAAAAATAAAATGTGGTACGTTTACACAATGGAGTTTTACTCAGCTGTTAAAAAAACGACATGAAAATTTCAGGCAAATGGACAGACAGAACTAGGAAAAAAAAAATCATCCTGAGTGAAGTAACCAAGATCCAGAAAAACCAACATGGTATGTACTCATTCATAAGTGGATGTTAGCTATAAAGTAAAGGAGAACAATGCTACAATCCATAGACACAGAAAAGTTAAGTAACAAGGAGGGCTCAAGGGAAGACACATGAATCTCACCATGAAGGTGAAACAGGACAGGGGAGGGGTCTATATGGGTGGGTAGTCATGGAAACAGGAGGAATCAGGTGTGGAGGGGATGGAGGGAGAGAGTACTGGGTGAGACACCTGGAATCTGGGGGCATCTCAGGGATGAGCTAGAAATCTAGAGCAGTGGAAACTCCCAGGAATCTATGAGGATAGCCCCAGCTAAGACTCCTAGCAATGGGAGATCCAAGATAGAACCAAATATGACAGACAAAACAAAACAAAACATCCTCAAAAAAAGAGGAAAAGTCAATGAAATGATTCCTAATGGTGATATTAAGGACAAGAGCAAAAAAAAAAATTGAACATTGTCTTTTTGTTAACTGTTAGTCCACTGTCATCAGAGAAGCTTCACCCAGCAGCTAATGAAAACAGATACTGAGATCCACAGCCACACTTTAGGTAGAGCTTGTGGATTCCTGAGAAAGAGAGGGAGGAGGGATTGTAGGAACCAAGATGGGCCAATGACATTACAAGAAAACCCAGAGTCAACTAATCCGGGCTCACAGGGGCTCACACAGACCTAACCAAGCAGGGAGCCTGCAGGACTGACCTAGGCCCTCTGCATATATGTTATATTTTTGTAGCTTGGTCTTCCAGTGAGACTCCTAACAGTGAAAGCAGAGGCTGTTTCTGACTCTGTTGCTTACTTTGGTAACCCATTCCTTCTACAGGATTGCCTCATCCAGACTTAATAGAAGAGGAAGTGCCTAGTGTCACTGCAACATGATATATCATGGCTGGCTGATATTCATGGGAGGCCTGACAGTTTCTGAAGAGAAACAGAGGAGAAGTGGATGGGGTGCAGGGATAGAGGGGAGGTGAAGGGGAAGGACTGGGAGGAGAAGGGGGAGGGGAAACTTTGGTTGGGATGTAAAAACTAAAACAAAAAAAGGAGTTACAGAGGAAAATCCCTGACTATGGTGGTAATAGCTGCCTGGCTACTTTTCAGGGACTTGACGGTTGCTTTTGTGGGAGAGATGACTCTTCTTTGGGCCTTGAGATGGATGCCTGATGGGTGACTAGAACAGGGTGAGAGGTGTGGTGGCCTCTCTGTGTTCACAGTTCCTCTGTCTTTGCTGCTTCAACCTTGGGGTCAGGTACTCCTTGGCTCTGCAGGTAGACATGCTGAGATCACACAGCCTAGATGACTATCTTCCTCCTCCTGCACTAAAGATCCAGGAGTCACTGTGCCTGGAAATACCAGACTATGAAACATGTAAAAGGAGGCAGCATCTATCTAGTCTCTGCCTATCCCCAGCAAATGAGAGCTCCTTCCTTCTTCCTCACCTAACTTCCTCACCTTCATTTCTTTTCTCTATATCTGTAACTTCTCAATTGCCCACAGCTGGAAGGTCATTTGCTAGTCACAGTGCCCAAATAACTCTGGATATGTAAAACATTCTATTCACCTACCCATTTAGCAGGGATTTCTTCCTTCCTTCCTTCCTTCCTTCCTTCCTTCCTTCCTTCCTTCCTTCCTCTCTCTCTCTCTCTCTCTCTCTCTCTCTCTCTCTCTCTCTCTCTCTTGTTTCTTCCCTCCTTTCTATCTTTCTCTTCTTCTTCTTCTTCTTCTTCTTCTTCTTCTTCTTCTTCTTCTTCTTCTTCTTTTCTTCCTCTTCCTCTTCTCCTTCTTTGTTTTGTTTTGTGCTCAGATACAGGGTTTTCCTGTGTAGCTTTGGAGTCTGTCCTGGACCTTTCTCTGTAGACCAGGCTGGCCTGGAACTGATAGAGATATACCTGTCTCTGCCTCCCAAGTGCTGGGATTAAAGGCGTGTGCCACCACCACTCAGCACTAGCAGGTATTTCTGATTTCTTATTGCATCTTTGCAATATGTTTTGCACTGTATAAGGGGTTAATGTAATAGAAACGACACACCCAGGCTCTTGTCATAGAGGCAGATGAACAAGTAGATGAGACAGAGCAGAAAGTGAGAGCTCGCTTTGGTATTCTGAAGGAAGCCCTGGGAGCATGGGGTGGTAAGAGTAGTGACAGGATTTTCTGCAGGAGCTCATTTGGCTGCAATGTGAATATTGCCTATTTCTGTCCTTTAATAAGGACAAAAAGATCTTCACTGATCAGTCGATTCTGATGGGGGATAACATCCACTGGAGGCTCGAGAATTGTTAACAGTGGGAAAACTGAGACCTAAAATTAGTAATGTAGTGAAGATACCATGGACCAGGATGTCAAATCAATTTTGAGTCCCCTCATTCTACCGTGACAGTGGCCGATGTGAAACTGCACATCTTCCATCCACAGTGCTCCAGTCCAGCTGCCACTGGCAGCCATGCACCTGGGGTCCTTCTAGTGACCAAGAAAGAATTTACTTGTTTATATGAGACATATGCTTCAGCTAGTAAATGTTAACTGAGTCTGGATTTACAAATGAAAATGTATTTGTGAAAGTCTTCAAACTTGCTATTTGGCCACTGTATTTAAGTGGAGCCCAGAGAATGTGTTATTTCCCTTCCAGGTAATCCCCGAGGTCCTGGTAAGGACAAAGTGCGGCTGAACACCTCCTGGTGACATCCTGGTTTTGTGCTTCTACACCTTGCTTGTGTTTTCCTCACCTTTCTAGAATTCTGGATTTGGTTCCTTGGGATTGAGCACAAATTTGTGTCCTCTCAGAAGGGTTTCCTGGTCACCCTCATTTCATCCCGGCCTAGATGCTCCTTGTCCGTGTTCCTAGACCATCCTGTCCATGATTGCACCGTGGAGTCCCTGATAGCGTTTTCCTAGCTGCTGGCCCCGAGGTAGTTTCAGAGCAGGCTGCAACATGCTCAATTTGTTGAGCATTTGTTGAATATATAAGACATTTGAAGTCTGTCTTAGGGGTCTCCTCATCTCTTTACTTCCTCCTTTTCTCTGTGGTGTCCCACTCTGCCTCATCTCATTTGTAAGCCTTTATCCACTTCTCTTGATTGCCAGTGGTCCCCACTGCCATATTCCATCTGAGTACATTTATGTAACGAGTTACAAACCTCTGGAGAACTGCTTTGTGGTCTGAATTTTAAATGTTCCCCCAAAGTTCATGTTTTGCAAGCTTGACCCCCAGCTCGTAACCTGTTGGTAGCTAGTGGTAATTTTAGGAGATGGAGCTTTTGCAGTTTTTGTTTTTGTAAAGTTGGGGTCACTCTCTGTGGTGGTATGAAGGAAAATGGTCCCAAAGGGAATGACACATATTAGGAAGTGTGACCTTGTTGGAAGAAGTATGTCTCTGTAGAGTTGGGCTTTGAGATCTGATCTTCTTTGCTCAACCTTCACTCAGTGAGACACTTGGACCATTTCCTGTTGCTTTTGGGATGAAGATGTAGTTTCTTCTTTACTCCACTTCTCTAGCACCATGTCTGCCTGAATGCTGCCATGTCCAACCATGATGGCAGTGGACTGAACCTCTGAAACTATAAGCCACCCAATTAGATGTTTTTCTTCATAAGACTTTCCATGGTCATGGTGTCTTTTCACAGCAATAGAACTTTAACTAATATACTCTCTATAGACTTCTTTTTCTTGCCCTTTCTATAGAAACCCTAGTTTAGTCCCCAACACTTGTGTTGGTAAGGGGGAGGGGAGGAGGGAGGAGAACAGGAGGGAATGAGATGGCCTAGGCAGGGAGGGATGTAGTGGAAAGCAATGAAAGGGATATATTAATAGAGAGAGCTACTATGGGCTTAGGGAGAAACCTGGCATTATGTTAAGAGTAGTTTTCCCTGCTGGACTGGTCCCACCGCCGCACCAGACCCAAATAATACACAGAGATGATATATTTGATATAAAGCTGTAGGCCAGTTACTAGTGTCTTATCGGTTAGCTCTGTCTAAAGTATTAACCCATTTTTATTAATCTAAGTACTTCCACGTGGTCTTATATTACTGGAGAGAGGGGCTGGTGTTCTCTCTCCGTCCTCCATCTTATATCTCACCCTCTAATACTTCCTTTCTCCTCCTAGTCTCCTAGTTCTGCCTATCTTGCTTTCTTATTGGCCAACAGTGCTTTATTCATTAACCAATAAGAGAAACATATTTACAGAATGACATCTCCCATCATCTCCTCTTTTCTGTTTAAAATAAAAAGAAGGGTTTTAATCTTAGCATAGCAAAATATATCACACAACAGTTATCAAATAAGAATCACAGTTAACAATATTTAGTCCATTAACATTTAGTGAGACTTAAAGAAAATATTCTATCATCTATTCTATCTTTGTGAATCTAAAGTCTTATATGTAACTTATCTTTAATCTTAACTAAGGAAAACTATAACCATAACTATCTGTCTTCAGCTCCATAAAAGACCAAAGAAGGATAATATATAAATTCTAGAAATAACAGAGACATCTTGCTACCTGAGCAGTCACCTGAAGTTCTTCTATAATGTTCCATCTTCAGCCCATAGGCCATAGTGAACTTTAAACTGTCCATCTGTATTGACAGTTTGTCAGTCATTTTTCTCTGAGACCTGTAGACTGTCTGGCAGACTCTTCCATGAAGCAGGAACTCTGTAGCAATGTCCACCTTGAACCTACAATCACTTTCCTGTGGGTCCAGTGGGTCCAGTTTATACAGCATAAAGTCAAACAGTCCAGACAAGAGCAGTATCTTGTCCAAGTCTTGCCATATTGAAAGCAAACTCCATAATGAGTTTCTTCTATGTCCATCTTCCTTTCTGACATAGGTAGTGTTGCCAGGAGCAGTTATGTCTCACTGTCAAGAAAAACCCTAAACCATTTTAAATGCCATATTCTGTAGGTCTTTAAAAAGTTTAAAGAATGTCTATTCATATCAAATAAATCTCTATATATCTAGAAAACCTAACTTACCTAACTATAAGTTTTAGCTATTATAAGTAACTATCTATAATCTGTACTAAATTATACATTACATCTCTAAATAAACACAATACCTAAACAAGAGGGGAAATATACATATCCAAAAATTGATCTTAAATTGTATCAATAAATGAAAATCCATTCCAAAACAAAGTATTTCTATGCCATAATCCCCTTTTTACCTTTAAAGAGATTGGTTGTGGTCATTAACCATTTATAACTAAGTCTCTGCTTGTCTCTAGCAAAATGGAGTCCAACACAGAAAAATGCTGCTACCAAGAAGCCTTGCTTGTCTCTATTCTTTTGTTTCTAAAAACCATTTTTTTTAATCCACAAGGAGCACCCTGACTAAGACTCCTGGCAATAGTAGAGAGGATGCCTAAACTGGCCTACCCCTGTAATCAGATTGATTAACAACCCAACTATCATCATAGAGCCCTCATTCAGTAATTGATGGAACCAGACACAGAGATCCACAACCAAGAACTACCCCAAGCTCCAGGAATCCAGGCGAAGAGAGGGAGAAGGGAATATATGAGCAAACGAGGTCAAGATCATGATGGAAAAATCTACAGAGAAAGCTGAACCAAGCTAGTGGAAATTCATGAACTCTAGACCTACAACTGTGGAGACTCCAAGGGACCAATTTAGGCCCTCCATATGTGGGAGACAGTTGTGAAGCTAGGACTAGCTGAGGGGTCCCTGGCAGTAGGAACACGATACAAAGCAGGTACATTAGCCAGCTTTTTGGAGTTTATTCCTTAGGGTGAGATGTCATGCTCAGTGGCAGAAGGACCACAATATAGTTCGAGTACATGAGATAGCTTGATGGAGCCCACTCCCCATGGTGGATGCTATGCTCAGTCTTAATGCATGGGAGAGGGGACTGGCCCTGACCCAACCTATTGCACCAGACTATATTGATTCCTTATGGAAGCCATTACCCATGAGGAGGAGTGGATTGAGGGTGGGCTAGAGGGGAGGAGAGGGTGAGTGAGAGGAAGGGTAGAGGAGGGTTGGAATAATAAAATAAAAAAAATAAAAAATGGAAAAAACCATAAAAGATAAATCCCTAAAATTATTTGCTCCATCTGTGTGACTATTTTAAGATTTATTGACACATATTGCTGAAATCACTTTCAGATACGTTAAACATCCGTCTATCCATTTAGCAGGTGTTTCTCATTGCATCTTGACAATATGTTTTGCACTGTGTAGGAAAACACATTGTGTTAATGTAATAGAAACGATACACACAGGGCTCTTGCCATAGAGGCAGATAAACAAGTAGATGAGAGAGAGCGGAGAAAGAGAGCTTGTTTTGGTGTTCTGAAGAAAGCCCTGGGAGCATGGGGTGGTAAGACTAATAGCAGGATTTTCTGCAGATCTCATTAACCTGAAACACTGAGAAGGCACCAGCTATGGAGATGGAGTGCTGGTCTGTTGGAAGCAGGAGAATGGCAAGAAATGAGGTTGAGAAGAGAGGGTAAGTGTGAAAGTACCAAATCAGCATTCTCTATTAGGTGATAGGAAGCTATTAAAACCAACCAATAACACACTGTGTTGTTTGCAAGTATCACCAGGTTCAACTCATTACCATTTAGTGAATATTGTATATATGTTTATACATATATATGTACGTACACACACACACACACACACACACACACACACACACACACACATATATATATGTTTATATGTTTTGTTTTTTGATATTGGGTCTCTCTACTTAGTCCTGCCTGTTCTGGAACTCACTATGTAAACCTAGCTGATCAAGAACTTGCAGAGATTCTCTAGTCTTTGCCTTACAAGGGTTGGGATTAAAGGTGTGTGTGCCACCAAGCCCAGTTGTGGCATTTACATCTTTGCATGAAAGTAAATGTCTTGTTGTGTAGTCCAGGCTGGCCTTAAAGTCTTGTTCTTTTCACCTCACCTCCTGAGCGGTTGATTGTGTTTCATAGTACCCCAGTATACATGCCTGCATTTTGATAGACATCTCCTAGACACATTGTCTTTAACTCCAAATAATGCTCCCCAGGTGGAATATGGAACATTGTGGTTAACAGGCATTTTATTGTATCTCAGATCACAGTTTTATAAAGCATGACCTACATTTTTCACTTAGGTTTTTTTCTTAGGTTTGTCCTCTTCCATTAAACCCACCCAAAAGTCTGTGAATAAACACAGACAGCAGCTATGTGTGAAAAGTGGACATTTTTTTTCTTCTGTTAAGATTAATAATGACTGCTTGGACATTTTCTTTGGTTGTTATTTTCATTGATTATACCTCTAATAGCATTAGAACTCATTAGGGCAAATTTAAAAATATTTATTTGAAATATGATGACCACATTTGCATTTTCTAGTATGTGGGATTTTATACACATATTAGCTTTTCTAGTACATATTATAATAGTTATATAATAATCATACATTACATATAATTACAGATCATGGATATATGAAGATAATAATACCATATGGCCAATGGTAATAGTTTTTATACAGAAAAGGAATTAATTTCCCCTAAGCCTCATAGTTATATCCAAAATACATTTTGCATTCAACAGCAGGAGCTGTTTCTAGATCTCCATCCTTGGCTTTGATGCCTTTGGGTGTGTATTGAGTTGGGATCTGTATTCGGATGTGTGTTTATCTGTTGAGTATTGCGCACTGATGTTTGCAGAGCAGTTTCAGATTTACACATATTTATAAATGAAAAGAATATTTATTCTCTTGGGACCTGGATGCTGTTTATTTCATCCCATCAAGAAGGGAATGATCTTTTATTAGAATTTAGTTTCTTTAAGGACTCCTCCAAAATCAAACAAGATTACAGACAGGAAGTGTTCTTCCAATTCTTTGGCTAAAAATGTGCCTCCATACAATGGTATTCTGATTGTTCAGTGTGACAAGATGTGTTATTGCGAGCAATCAAAACAAACTGTCTTGCTTAAAATCAACAAACACTGAGTGTTGCAGTGTTCTAGGACCACTGTAGGCACCATGAGGGCACCGGAGAAGTTTAATGTATAATCCTTTCCTCCTAGGCACTTACTGGTGAACATGGGAGACAAAACAGAGGGTGGGAGCAGACCTGGGACAGTGACTCCTATGGAACACTTCTTATGATGCAAGCACTGTGTGATACACTCACACACACGTCGTCCATGCATAGCTGAGCTCACTATTGTCTCTGTTTTCCACTAGTCTCTTACTCTTCATGCAGCTACTTGTCCTTCAAGTCCTTCTCAGTCTTTGCTACTCTAACCTCCCACATCCTGGCAGCACCCCATGCCCAACATTCTGGATGCTTCCTATGAGCTCCTGAACCTTATTTGCTTCTGTTCTCTTCCTTTATTAGCCAGTCCTTTTTATTGTGAGGAGAATGCTCCACAATGCAGATATGATTAGATAAATCAATTCTCTTGATGTAAATAACAGAGCTCATTTATGAAAGCAGAAGTGGACGGGAGTTTTTTGTTTTTGTTTTTTTGTTTTTTATTGTTATTGCAGCGATGACTTGTGGGTTTTGAGATGCAGGATGCAGCTGGGTCACATGAATCAAATGGGCAGAGATTAGTTTTGAGCATTGTCTTTGTTGCTTCATTTCTTTCTGAAGATCAGTTTCAATCTTAGACTTTTTTTTTTTTTTTTTTTTTTTTTTTTTTGACTTGAGTTCTTACTTCTTCATTGGACCAGCTCAGGTCCAATGCATGAAACACAGGATGTGTTAAAGTTAGCCAGGACAGATGATAAAGAAGGTCCTCTTATATTGATCAAGAAGAAATCTATCAAGTAGACTTTACAATTCTTAACATATATTCACCAAACACAAGTGCCTTCAATTTTATAAAACAAATACTTCAAGTTAAGACATCACTGATCAACTCCAACACTGCAAAAGAGGATAGTTTCAGCACTTCACTCTTACTAAGGTTTTCTGGACAAAAAAATAAATAACCTTTGGAACTAAATGACACCATAGGTCAAATGGGTTTAATAGCTCTCTGCTGGACATTTCACCCAAACACTGCAGAATACACATTCTTCTTAGCATTCCAGGAAACGTTCTGAAAGAGTACACATATTAGGATACAAAATAAGTCTCAAGGAACATGAGAACATTGAAAAAAAATTCCTTTTATTCTATATGACAACAATGAAATAAAGCCAGAAATCCACAGCAAGGGAAACTACAGATAACACATAAACTCATGGAGATTAAACACTTCATTATTGAGTGTGTCACTGAAGAAATTGAGAAGCCAATAAATATGTTCTTAGATTTGAATGAAAACAATTATACAACATACCCCAAACAACAGACATTCCTGAGAGGAAAAGCTATTGTTCTAAGTGCCTACATTAGACAATCAGAGAAACCTCAAATGAATTACTTTATGATGAACCATATGACTTCTAAAAACAAAAACAAATGTACCCTAAAATAGTAGATGCAAAACAATAAATAAAATCAGTGAAGTAGAAATGAAAAAAAAAAGAAACTCCTTTTTATCTCTTTTTTTTTAAATTTTCATTTCATTGACAAAAGGAGTCAATGAAAGAGGGTTTGTTCTTTGGAAAGATATACAAAGTTGACAACTGCCAGTCAAATTAATTGAAAGGAAAGAGAGATAAGATAAAAAACAATAATTAGAGATGAAGAAGAAGACATCATAACAGATACCAATATTCAGGAAATACTAAAGACACATCTGCCAAATCTGAAAATCTAAAGGAAATGGATGAATAGATAAAATTTTAAATGCACATGACCTACTAAAGGTAAACTAAAATCCATAACAACAACTCCATAAACAGTTTAAACAGTTCCTAAAAGGCAATGAGATTGAAGCAGTAATTTAAAAAAATCTTTTCATTAAATATGCCCAGGCCAGATGAATTCAATGCAGAATTCTACCAGGATGTACAGATAAATAAATAAATAAATAAATAAATAAATAAATAAATCCAATGTTTCTTAAAATTTTCTGTGTGGTGGTTTAAATAAAATAGGATCATATATTTGAATTTTTGTCCCTAATTGGTGGAACTGTACAGGAAGAATTAAGAGGTATGGTTCTGTTGGAGGAGGTATGTTCTTGGGGATAGGCTTTGAGGTTTTAAAAAGCCCACATGATTTTCAAGTTATCTCTCTTTCATTGTTATGTTTCAAGATGTAAGCTCTTAACTACTGCTCTAGAGTCATGCCTGCTTGCTGCCATGCTCCTCATCATATGGTCATGGACACCTTCTGAAACTGTAAGCCTCAAACTCTTTCTTCTGTAAGTTGCCTTGTTTATGGTGTCTTATCACAGTCATAGAAAAGTAACCAAGACATAATGTAAACTAGAATAAAAAAGAAGCCTTCTGTTCCTGCCCTGCAAAACCAGCATTACACAGATAGCAAAACCAGATTGAGACATAGACAACAAAAACTATCTTCAATAAAATCTCCTTGATGAACATTGAAATACTTGCAAACCACATTCATAAGCATATCAAGGAGACAGGGGGATGGTCCATCTGGTAAAAGCACTTGCTGTGTGTCTTGTACTTCAACAAACACCATGACAAAAAGCAAGTTAGGGAGGCAAGGGTTTATTTAGCTTACACTTCCATATTGCTGCTAATCATTGATGGAAGTCAGGATAGGAAATCAAACAAGGCAGGAGCCTGGAGGCAGGCACTGATTCAGAGACTATGGAGGGGTGCCCCTTACTGGCTTGTTCCCCTGTTCAGTCTGCTTTCATATAGAACCTAGGACCAGCCCAGGGTTGAATTTACCTGCAATAACTTGCCTCTGACACCTCATCAATCACTAATTAAGAAAATTTCTTATAGCTGGATCTCATGGAGATATTTTCTCAGTTGATATTCCTTTCTTTCAGATAACTAGCTTGTGTGTCAAGTTGACATAAGACTAGACAGTACACTTGCAAGCCTGACACCTTAATTTGGATCCCCAGAGCTCATATAAAAGTCGATATGGTGGTGTATGTCTACAATCACAACACTCCTACACAAGATGGGAGACAGGGAAAAAAAGTCCTCAGAAGCTCACATGCCAGCCAGCCTGGTGTATATTACAGCGTGGCAACAAAATGAGAGAGGGGAAGGAAGGGAGGGAGGAGAGAGAGAGACAGAGTGTGTGTGTGTGTGTGTGTGAGAGAGAGAGAGAGAGAGAGAGAGTGTGTTCTTGTCTGAAACAAGGTGGAAAGAGAAATTGATGCCTAAGGTTGTCTTCTGACATCCATACATGTATTATGGCACACATAGGACCTCATATTTAATGTATATATACACAAATCGCTCATACACACATTTAAAAAAAGAACACAGCAAATAGATAGTCCACTATGATCAAGCTGACTTCATTCCAGAGATTCAGGAGTGGTTCAACACTCACAAACTAACAAGGACAAAAATCACAGGATCATCTCAATAAATGCCAAAAAGCCTTTGTTAAAATCTAATATCCTGATCCCAAGTAACTAACAATCTAAGCAATAGTGGAGAGGCTACCCTTCCCTGGTAATGAGACTGATGACTACTTTATATGCCATCCTAGAGCTTTCATTTAGTAAATTGATGGAAGCAGAAGCAGACACCCACAGCTAAACACTAAGCCAAATTCCTGGAATCCAGTTGCAGAAAGGGAGGAATGATGAGCAAAGGGGTCAAGACAAGGCTGAAGAAACCCATAGAAACAGCTGACCTGAACAAAAGGGAGCTCATGGACTCCAGTCTGATAGCTGGGAAACCAGCATGGTACCGACCCAGACCCCTTGAACATGGATGTTAGTTAGGAGGACTGGACAGTCTATGGGGCCTCTGGTAGTGGATCAGTATTTATCCCTAGTATACAAATGGACTGTGGGAGCCCATTCCACACAGAGGTATACTCCCTCAGCCTAGACACATGGGGGAGGGCCTTGGCCCTGCTCCAAATGATATGACAGACTTTGAAGACTCCCCATGGAAGTCTGCTCCCTGGGGAGCAGAAAGGGGATGGGATGGGGGTTGGTGGGGAGAACAGGGGAGGACTGGAGGGTGAGGGAACTGGGATTGACATGTAAGACAAGCTTGTTTCTAATTTAAATAAAAAATTATCACAAAAAATATAACATCCCTTGATAATAAAATCTCTAGAGAGACTAGAAATAGAGGGAACATATCTCAACGTAATGAAAGCTACCTACGACATATAGCTAACCTTATGAACTTAAAGCATTCTCACCAAAATCAGTAAGACAAGAATGCCTGTTGTCTCTACACCTATATAAAAGAGTGTTTGAAGTGTTACCTAAAGCAATTACAATGAAGGAGGTAAAATGGATACAAATAGGATAAGAATCCAAAGTCTCTCTACTTACAGATAATATGATTCTGTACAAGAAGAGTTCCCAAAGCATACACTAGAAAATTCTTAGAACTGATAGACACTTTCAGCAAAATGGCAGGATATAAAATTAACATACAAAAGTCATTAGCCTTCCTATACAGCAATGAAAATATGCTGAAAAAGAAATTAGGGATCCAGTTCTACTCACAAAAACCAAAAAAAAAAAAAAAAAGAACTCTTGGAATCTTGGAATAAGTCTAAGTAAGGGAGTAAATGTCTAGTTCGCTTTTTTTGTTTGTGATAAAGACAATAACCAAGAATGTCTTGAAGTGGAAAGGCTCTGTTTCACCTTAGAAGATTGCGGTTTATTATTGAGGGAAGTCAGGGCAGGAGCTCAGGCAGGAACTGATACAGAGGCCATGGAGGAGGGGAGGTGCTGCTTACTGGCTTGTTCCTTGTGGCTTGCTTAGTCTGTTTTTTAATTTAAACCAGGACCACCTGGTGACATGGCCCACAGTGCTCTGGGCCCTTCCCCATCGTCCAGAAAAATGCCATATGGGCCAATCTGTTAGCATTTTCTGAAGTTCTCTCTTCCCAGATGATCCTGCATTGGGTTAAGTTGACAAAAAACTAGGGCAGTGAAAGACCTATGCAATTAAAACCTTAAAAGACTGAAGAAATTAAGGAAGATGCTAGAACATGGAAAGACCTCCAATGCTCATATAAATTAATATTGTAAAGATAGCAATTCTACATAAAATAATCCAATGCAATCCCAATAAAAATTCCAGAGCTGTTATTCCAAAATTAGTAAAAGAATATTAAAAGTTATATGGAAGCACAAAATACCTTCCCATCATACTCATTAACCCTGAGCAAAAAGAAAAATGTTGAAGTTATTATCTTACCTGATTTCAAGTTATATAACAGAGACACCGTATACTATGGAATATTATTTTAACTATGTAAAGGTGTCTTACATTTGTTTATGCTGCATTTGTTTGGTTATGTACAATGTGTTGTTTAACCTTGTCTCCATAAGGCACCTGATGGGTCTAATAAAAGGCTGACTGGCCAATAGCTAGGCAGAAGAGAGAGAGGTGGGGCTGGTGGCAGAAATAATAAATAGGAGGAGGACTCTGGGATGGAGAGAATGAGAGAGAGAGAGAGAGAGAGAGAGAGAGAGAGAGAGAGAGAGAGAGAGAGAGAGAGAGAGTGAGGAAGAAGCCCACGGCCAGGAAGTTTCCAGACAGACAGACATGGAGTAGGACATACAAAATGAAAGAAAGGTAAAAAGCCTTGAGGCAAAATGCAGAAAAGAAACGGGTTAAGGTATAAGAGCTAATGGGACAAGCATAAGATAAAGCCAACCATTCATAACTAATAAGATGTCTTCCATGTCGCTACTTGGGAGCTGGTTGGTGGCCCAAGAGAAAACCTGACACAGTGTGGCATTTGCTCCTCAACAGACATGTAGGTCAGTGAGATACATTGCTCAGAGAACCCATATTGAAGTCAACGTAACTCTAGTCATCTGTATTTTTAAAAAACTTAACTTATTCTTGGACAATTTCCTGGGTCTAGGAGTTGAACTCAGGACCTCGGGCATTTATACAGCGGCTCCACTGTAGGGTCTTAGCTCAAACATGTAAGGCTGAGGAAAGGTAAGTACATTTCAAATACAGAGGATTCTGGGTGAGCTTGGAATGGTTCACCCTCTAGACTTTAATGGGCCTGCTTTGCCTTAACTAGGATCAGGTCTCTGTTTTCTTACACCCCCATCGTGCACAGTAGAAGACGTCCTCCCTACCACGTTTGGATATGGCTGCTGCTGTTCGATCACTCCCTAAGCATATGTAAAAGTCAGTATCTCATAAGGCTGCCCTATTGGGAACATGTGAGCAGCCCGAGGATGGGGGTTCCAATACATAGGGCAGGTGGCACCCCCGTAACTCTCCACATTCAGACTGTCCTTGATGAAGAGGGTTTCAATCTCCCACATCCCAAGATCCTCGAGCCAGGCCACAGATGTCGAAGAAGAGCGTGGGTCACTAGGTCTGGGGGACTGCCTCATTTGTAGTGCTAATGAGGACATCTCCATTGGAGCCATTGATCACCTTGATTGGGAGTTAACCCCCACCCCCAAAACCAGGGGCCTAGGTGCAAGCTCCCAGGTGGAAGGTACTTCTTCCTCCTGGAGTACTGTCCTGTCTGCCCCTGTGTATATCAAACAGTGAAACTTTTTACCGCCTATCAAAATGGTCATTTTTGGGTGAAGTTCTTCAATCAAGGGGACAGTCCAGTGGGTTTGGGTTGTTGGGGTATGAGACCTTCCAATCCTACCTTTAGAGGGGCTTCCTCCCTTTTGTAACAGGGTTAGAGGCTGCCCCTCCTTTAGTTTAAAGGCTTCCCCTCCAGGTCAAATTCTGATCTATAGTTTTTCTTCCAATGGTATTCCTTCCTGCATCAAGGGCATGGGGTGGAGGGGGGATTAGCCCCCCTGGCCTGTTAAAGGAGGAGGGGGAGTTGTTGAGGACAGTCTCTTTTAAAATGTCCCTCCTGCCCACATCTAAAGCATGTCCCTTTTCCCTGCGGCCTTGAGGACCCTTGACTCTGGGTTGCCAGGGCCTGGGTGATGGCCTCCATCATGGCGGACATCTGTGTCTGTAAGGCCAGAGCCAGAGACTGGGATTGGTGTTGCTGGGTACCTACATCTTGGGAGACTCAGGGAACCCATATGCTCAGGGAACTGTCTTGTAATCCCACACAGGTTATTCTATGGTCCCCATTCACCCCTTCCTATACCATCAGTTTCCTAAGTTGTTCTCTGAGGGATCCAGGCAACAGCTTGCTCTGAATGCTCTGTTGAACCCAGTCTATAAACTCTGGCAAAACCTCCCTGGGCCAGGGGGCCAAGTTTACCTGGTAGGCTTGGGGGGCCCTAGTTACATCCTCCCATTCCTCCTTGATTAAGTAGGCCTCTGCATAAACTGGGACCCCAGGTCTTGCAGATTCTCCCTGAGGGCAGTGTAGGAAGACCCTACCCCCTTGCTCCTGGGAGTGTAAGGCAGGGGTCTGGAGTTATCTGTGGTGGATGGTTCAACCCATTCATTCTCTGCCTCATCTTTGGTGGATTTCTCAGGTCTCTCCCCTTCTCCCTTCTTACTGAAAATAGAGTTAGCCATACTAAGGGTCTCACTCATCCTGAGAGACTGCTTGGCTTTGGCATAGATGTAGGTCCTTCAAGCCCCACATTGGGTGCCAGATGCAGGGTCTTAGCCCAACCATGGAAGACTGAGCTGGGTCTGAGGAAAAGTAAGTGCTCTGCTTCCTTGTTCCCCAGACTCCCAGGATCCCAGACACAATCACATGCAGCGGGGAGTCTAGTCAAGTAGGAACTTGTTTATTGTCCCATAGCAAGCATCTTTTAAAGCAGGACAGAAAAACAGCCATTCAATGGTTTTAAAGGCCAATCTATCATGCGCCTAGGTGCCCTATGCTTTACCTAGTGAACATGTGCCATTCATGTAATGACCTCATCTGGTTCAGTCTTGGCAACCAATCACTCTTTTTTATAAGCATCTCAGGACTTGATCTCTTGACTTCCCCTCGACACCACCTTTGACTGGCTTGTGTGGCTTTCGCTTCACTCTGTTCCTTTGTTTGACATTTTCACATATTGATATAGTACATTCTGGTCACACGCATCCCCCTTCCTCTGGTTCCTCTTCCCTCCTCCCAGTCCCCATCTCACTTTTAGGCCTTTTGTTGTTGTTATTTTGTTTTTGCTCTGTGACACACTGGGTTTAACCAGTGAGCATGAGAATGAGCATGATGGATCCACCAGAGGGTGACTGACTCACTGGAAACTACCTGATTTTTTGACAAGATGCCAAAACACACATTGTAGAAAAGACAGCAGCTTCAGCAAACATTGCTGGGAAAACTAGACATCTACAAGTAGAAGAATGTTACAAGATTCTCATTTCTCACTATCTCTCACAAAAGCCAACTCTAAACTAACAAAAGACTTCAGTGTAAAAGCTGAAACCACTAGAGAAAATTAGAGAGTTCACTGCAGCACACAGGCGCACGACTCTCTAAATAGGATTCCTTTTATCTAGGAAGTAAGGCGAACAACTGAAAAATGGAATCCTGAGAAATCAAAATTTTTCTGTATAGCAAAGGAAACTATCAAGAGAGTAAAGAGAGGCAGCCCAGCTGTATGTTGGTATGGTTAGGGTTCTCTAAAGGAACAGAACCGATAGAAAGAATATATACATACATATATATATTTGTATATACACACATGTATAAATACATACATGTACATACACATGTACATACAAACATACACACATACATGTGTGGGATTTATTAGAATGGCTTATAGGATGTGGTCTGGGGTAGTTCACCAATGGATGGCTTATGACAGAAAGGCCAGGCAGGTGCTCAGTCTACCAGGCTGGATGTCTCTGCAGACCCACTCTGGTGCTGTGGGATTTCTGGAGAGCTGCCAGTCTTCAGTCTATGTGGGAATCCTGATGAAGTTGGATTTAATACCAGCTGTAACAACAGGATAGATGAACTTGCCAGCAAGTGTGGGAATAAGTCGGCAAAAGGCAGTCTCCTTTTTCCAGGTCCTTTTATAAGCCTGACACCAGAAAGTGCGGTCCAGGTTTAAGGTGGCCCTTTCTCCTTCAAATAATTTGATTAAGAAGAACCCTTACAGGAGTGTCCAGCAGTTTGAGTTTTAGTAGTCAAATTGATAAGCCATCACAATATCTGATCCAGGAATGGGATCTAGGATATAGAAACTACCGAAGAAAACTAAACGTCAAGAAAACAATCTAATTTAAACAAGAAAAAGGACTATGGAACTGAATAGAGATTTTTCAAAAGAAGAGATGCAAATTAAACTACTTTGGGGTTTCATCTGACCAAAGCTGCCACCAAGAAAGCAAATGACAACAGATGCTGGTGAATATTTTGGGAAAGAACCTGTATTCAATGCTGGTGAAATGGGTGCAGCCACTATGTAGCTACCTGAGGTTATTCAGAGAGTTAAAAATGGAATTATATGACCCAGCTGAATCCCTCCTAGGCATATATCCCAAGGACTCCATATCCTACTACAGAGATACTTGCATGTTCATAAACACCATAGCTAGGAAATAGACTTAGCCCAGAGAGGAGGTAAAACACATATAATATTAAAGTGTAGAAATGTTTAAATGGAAATAAATGAGAAGAGGGTAGAGTTGGAGTGAATCAAAACTAAGGTTGTATGAAAAAGTCACACAGAAGCCTGCCACTTTACATGCTAACTAGATTTTCTTCTTAAAAGAGCTTGACTGGAGGTATCCTGCATGGTTAGATAATGTCCTCCCAGAAGCCATGCTATTTTAAATGAAAGCTCTAGCACTACACATGTGTTATGGCCAGAAGCTTGCAAATCAAGACAAACTATTGCCATTGTTGTGGTTGCCCACTGGAACTAGGTGGTAAAGCCCCAATGCTGAAGACTCAACACCCGTTGGCTACAGGGCACAGAGAACTCAAGCTGAAAGTGAGCTGGAAGGCCCCCCCCCCCACACACACACTGTGTTTGACTAGTATTCAGAGGCTAGAAGTTGCCATGCAGGGCAAGAAAAGCTAGCTACTTTTCTTGGTCTTACTCATCGGTGGACTACATGTCACAATACCAATCAGTCATGCAAGATATGTTCCCTGGTGCAATACTGGTGTCTTTGTTTCTGATTGGATGTGAGGCCCACCTCATGGGAGGGAATACATGCCCGGTACTTGTGAACAAGATCAAAGTCCCATGGTTAAGGAGGTCACAGGCCTTAGGGGAGGACTTAATGTGGCTGCTGCCTTCCAAATGTTTACGATTATGCCCACATCTTCTCTGTCTCAGGCAGAGAAGCTTCTTTTTGCAATGGATTACTACTGCAGATACTAATAGCTGGTCACAGTGCTGAGACTAAGTGACCGCTGTGTGCTCAGCTGGACATGGGACAAGCCTGTAAGAGCCAGGGAACTGAAGTAGTCCTGTGAAAGCTGTCTTTGGATATGATACGGTCCTTGTCATCATGAGCGTACATCCACCATAGTTCCTAGCACAGGAGGGAGAACTCACTGGGAGGCAGCAGCAGGCCAGCAGGGGTTGAGGATAGGCAGGGGTAATGGAGGATGAGAATGAGCCTCATGCACTATAAATGAGAGAAATTATCAACTGAAAAATGCACACTTACTCCTAAATATTTTGTCTTGATGCTATTACAAAGGAAGTTTAAATTTTTCATTTTGGATTGTTTATAGCTAGCATACAGTGATTTTTATTTATTTATTATTGATTGATGGTTGATTGGAGACAGGCTTTGCTAGAGGTGCAGAGTGGCCTTGATCTCATAATCATTTCATCTCACACTACATATGCTGGGAATGTAGGCTACTCCGTACTTATTTATTTTGTTTAGGGATTATGCATAGAGAGCTTGTGAATGCTAGGTAAGCACTATTGATTTTTGAATATTGATCTTATGTGCTGACACCTTGCTGAACTGCTTGACTAGCTCCAGAATTTTTTAGTGGATTTATTATGAGCTCACACTGTCTGCAAATGGAAATAGTTTCACTTTTTCTTTTCCAGTTGAGTTTGGTACTAGTCTTGCTCTTGATCTTAGGGAAAATTACAGTTTGTGTTATTTTGTGTACACACACACACACACACACACACACACACACACACTCATCTTTGCTATGCAGTCCAGGCTGTCTTTGATCTCATGATACTCCCATGTCAACTTCCTAGGGCTGGAATAGTAGTAAGACAGTGTCTCACTATGATGCATATGGTGGTCTAAAAGTCACAAGTACCAGTGTCCTTCTTGCCTTAGCCTCTTGAATGCTGGGGCTGCAAATGTTAGCCATCACACTTGGATTTAGATAACTTTTTAATATGAATTTTTAATTTTAATTAGAAACAATTTATTTTACATATGCCCCCCCTTCCATCCCATCCCCCATCCACTTCCCAGGGAGTGTGAGGCTTTCCATGAGGGATCATCAAAGTCTGTCAGTTCTTTTGGGGCAGGGTCTAAGCCCTCCCCCATGTAGCCAGGCTGAGAGAGTATCCCTCCATGGGGAATGGGCTCCCAAAATCCATTCATGCACTAGAAATAAATACTGGTTCCACTGCCAGAGGCCCCATAGACTGCCCAGGTTTTTATTTCATTTTCATGCTCATAATCCTAGGGAAGTAATAGTCTCTATTTCATTCCATAAGTATTATGTTAGCTGTGGGTTTTTCAAAGATTCCCTTTTACAGGGGTGTCTGAAAGAGGCAATATGGCTCTCACAGAAGGTTCTGTGGCCCACTCCTTGGACTAAATACCAAGGAAAATATGTAACTGATGAGTGCTCAAGTTATGCAAGAAGACAACCAGATGTTGCCAAGTCCATAAAGGCAGAATTAGGCTTCAACATAGAAATGGACTTGATTTGTAGGAAGGTAGAATTATTTTTCTTGCGCATTCAGATGGTAGGTTTGTTAGTCACAGTTGTTATTAATCAACAAATAGCTTTAAAATAATGATTTCTTTCTTTCATAGAATAACTAGCAATGGACACATATAACAATAGTTTCTGTAATGATTTCTTTTTGGGTGTCTGTTTTGCTCAAGATGAATCAATCTAACATTAAAGTGAGCAAACTTAAAATGCTAAAAATTTTTTGAATTAGCATTGATTTTTAGGAGCCTCCTGTGGATATAGTGGGGAATCTCTGATTGATTTGGAGTCAGGATAATTCAAGCCAAAGACAATGAAATGCCATTGTAAATGGAAATCAATTATATTTCCCCATGCAAAGACTTTTGGAAAGCTGACTGAAAAAATGAGCCTTGAAACATTAAAAGAAACATTTAATCATCTATATGAAATTAAAATTATACTTTTGTATATTGTAGAGTTATTATATCAGAATTAAGATTTCATACAAAATACAGATACATACTATGAGATTCCTAGGAAGAAAAGTAATGTGTAGTATTTTAATTTTTGTTACTTTAAATTTTTTAGACAAGTTCTTATATATCTCAGGTTTCCCTTAAACTTTTAACTCGACTGCCTTCTAAGAGTTGTGGTTGCAGGCATGCATCACAATGCCTGGCATACATTTTAATTTTTAAAAAACACTTAAACTGACCCAAGCTAGTGAGAGATTACTGACTCAGGTCTGACAAATGAGGAACTGATAAGACCGAACTAAACTCCCTTAATACATATGACAATGGTGTGACTGGGACAACATATGAGGCCACTGGCAGTAGGTCCAAGATCTAACAATATGCACAAACTGACTTAGTGGAGCCCATTCTATATGGAGAGAGAGACCTTGCTCAGCCTAGACACAGGGGTGTGTGTGTGTGGGTGAGGGGAGGTGCCCTGGTCCTGTCTCAAGGAGATGAGGGGACAAACTTAGACTTCCTAGGAGAGGCCTTACCCTCTCTGAGGAGCAGATGGGAGAAGGGAGGAGTGGGGGAGCAGAAAGAGAGGAGGGAGGGGGAACTGGGATTGAAATGTAAAAAATAATAAAAAAAAAGTTAAAAAAAATTACACTTAAGTTTCTGAATTTGGTCTTAGAATTCAAAACAAAAAAAATTTTTTCTACCTTTTCACCGTTTTGTTCATTTTGAGGTGTGTATCCACAGAGAGGTTACTTCCTTTCTTATTGGAAACTTAAAAAACTTGGGGAAAGTATATTCTTGAAACCAGTGGATCATGATCCTGGCTAGACACCAGAACATACTGAGTTGCTTTAAAAAAGTTAATGAACATAGGAGGCTATTCTAGTCATTGTCTAGTCATACCTAATTCTCCTGGCTCCCATTCTATGACCAGCAAGCAGGGACAAATCGGATTATGCTCTAGATTCCAACATTAAGTTTTAACAGGTATTTTTATTCTTAGACAATTCCATTCATGTATATAGTTAGTTCTTACCCACCCTATTGTCTTTCCTCATCCCCTCTGTTCTGATGAAATCCATCTCAGCAAACACCTCCGAACCTTCCTACCTTGATGTCGTTTTAAAAAAATCTCATTGGATTTAATCATGGTTGCCTGCATAAGCAAGAGTGGGAGCAGGTATTTACTGATTCTTCAGTCTTAAAAGTTGAAAGGAAAAATTTTGGCTCAGGATCCCCCAGGACCAAGCTCTTAGCATAAAGGAGATTTGTTTGCCCCAGAGGGACAGAGAATAGGGATAGGAGATGAAGCTGGGAGACAGAGGACTAGAGGAGGAAGTAGGGGAAGGGAAATGGGGCAGGAGACAATGTCCCAGAGGACAAAGGACTGCCTCCAGATAAAGAGGAGACAGATGTGGCACAGATGGAATAGCAGTTTGTAAAAGTACAAAGGGAAACTCCCTGTGAGGATGAGGTGTCCAATTTTAATTGGACACACTAATTAGGTGGGCCAAAGTAGGCTTCTGATTGCTGGATTTCAAACTTTGATAGCTGAATCTTCCTAGTCAGCCTCAGGAGGAGAGATTGGCCAAATTGGGGGCTAACTTCAGGAATATAATCTAGCAAGGCAGAAAGAATTGGGGAGATGGATAAGGTCTGTCAGAGCCCCTTTCTCCTTTTCCCCAAGTTGCTTAAGGTCTTGGTGGGATTTTTTTTTTTTTTTTCAGTAATAGAGACTCTAACTAAGACAGAAACTGTTGCTAGGTCTGACACATTGCTGTAATAGCCTGAATGGGCATTTTGGGGAGGATTGTGGTAGCATTTACATTTGGGCTGGAAAAGCTGCTAAATGCTTAGAACTCAGTGGACTGTTCTGTGGAACTTGGGAAACAAGCGTGTTGAAACCAGTGTGCATTTAGAGGCCTGACTTGTAGGTTTCACAGGGGGGAGTTTTGAGTCTCCTAAAGACTGTTGAGGTTGTTGATATTTTGAATTGTGAACCACTAAAGTGAAACCTCTGCTTTCCTGGGACAATTGATACTGGGCAGCTGAGGCTGGAGAATCGGCAGATTAAGAAGATGACATCACTGAGGCAAGTTTTCCAGGAAGTGTTTCCTCAGGGTCAGCACACACAAGTTGTGGAGAGGATGTCAAGGCTAAATCTTTTTCTGGCAGGCAACCTTGTCATGTGTCAGAGTCTACAGGTGGTACTGGTTTTGAAGGCATGGAGGGGTCATGGAGAGCAGCTGAGGCTTGATCCTGTGAGAGGCTATAAGAGGCCATCGGTGAAGAAGGTATAGTTCCAGTTACAAGAGAAGGCCCAGGAGTAAAAGGGTAAATGAGAGAATTTGGAGCCTGGCACTGTGAGGCAGGGTTAGAGTTCCCTAAGCGAGGCAAGGAAAGGCTACTAGGGAAAGTACATCCCAGTTGCAGTAGGAGACTCCAGCATTTTGGAGATGCTAATACCATGGGATGACTGCCAAGGATAGCAGCATCCGTGGAGTGGAGCCAGCCTTGGCCTAGGAGATGAGCTGAGCTGTGTATGTTGAAAAGGGTAGGGGGAGAAATGATTCAAGCTTTTTGGAGGAGCCCAGATCATGAGTGGATTCCCAACATTGGGCAATGAGTAGTTTACACTGTTATATTATTGTTTACAATGTTTGCTGTGTTCAGACTGTAAGTTTGACATGGTTCTTCCTCCTTATAGTAAGACAGTATTTAATTTATTTATTTTTTTTTTTTACAGGAGCACAGTTAAGAGAATTTAGAAGTTTTGAGAGACCTTACATATTTTAGAGGAACCAAACTTTGAAGGATACATTGAATATTTTAAAGAGACAATTCTAAAGTGTTTTAATTTATAAAGACAGTGAGACATTTAGTTTGTAAATTATTTTGTATTGTGATATTGATATCAATAAAACATCTCGAAGACAACAAGAAAGGAAAGGCTAGGTTTTAATAGTAATGTGTGTGTCAAGTAGACAAGGAGTCAATTGTGCTGGATAGTTCTATGTCAAATTAACCCAATTTAGAGTCATTTTGGAAGAGGGACCCTCAGTTGAGAAAATGCCTCCACTAGCCGGGCTTGTGGGCAAGCCTGTGTTGCATTTTCTTGATTGATGATTGATGGAGGAGGGCCCAGCTTACTGTGGTTGGCGCCACCCCTGGGCTGATTGATGGTCCTGGGTGCTATAAAAAAGCGGGCTAAGCAAGGTATAGAGAACAAGCAAGTAAGTATTGTTCTTACATGCCTTGTGCCTCCGTTCCTGCCTTTAGGTTTCTACCTTGAATTCCTGCCCAGACTTCCTCAGAGGATAGTCTGTGATGTAAACGTGTAATGGAAATAAACCATTTCCTCCCTAAGGTGCTCATGGTCTTGGTGTTTTTTATCACAGCAACAGAAACCCTAACTAAGACCTTTGCAGTGATGCCTTTTATTCGACCCTCTATTTTCTGTGCTTCAGAAGTCTCTCCTGCATGGACAGTGTCAGAAGCCCTATGCCCTTGGCTTCTTGTGTTTGGTCACTGTGGAGTAGACAGAGTGCTAAGGGGGAGAAGTCAGGGGGTTGGTGTGCCTCTAACCCCAGATCCCTTTGAGCAGTTAACCTTTCTCACTGTGGCGGGCTCCACTTTACAACCTCTCCTTAACTGCAAGGACCTTTTGAGCCTGCAAGGACCATCCCATCACTTTGATTTTCTCACAAGCTGCCATATGTGAACAATCCTGTAAAGAAGCACTTCTGCCCTGGGAGAGCCGGCCCTGCCCCTTGCTGGACATTGCAGCAAGAGAGCTGACTCCACACTCCCACGGGAGAGCTGCCCCTCCCTCTTGGGAGAGATAGCCCTACCCATCATCACCGGCCTAGGAGAGATGGCTCTACCCCTGACCTGAGGGGTTGGTCCCAGTAGCCTAGACTGACCAGCTCAGCTATCACCCCGGCCCACGTCCTGGACCTTGGGCTAGCCTACCCTAACATCTACCCCATCTATGATCTGCTAGAATTCATGAGGGGACTGGTCCTTCGGAACAGTAGCTGCAGTATCTCCATGACTCAGGACAATAATAGGATACCCAGTAGGAATCTTGTGAGGGTCCAATGATGATGGTGTACCAGAGGACAGAGGCCTTGAACCAGACCAATGACTCATTGCAATGAGCATTTTGCCAGTGGAACCTATTGGACAAAAGGGCCTAAGGTGTAACACATGCCATAAGGATGAATGAAGAGGTGTTGGAAAGATGGAGGAGTAAGGTGGCTTTTTTAAAATTAATTTTTGGGTGGTTAATTTGGGGAGCATCCTGCAGGGGTGAGGAGTGGATATGGAAAGACTGGGAGATGAGTGAGACTGGGGTACATGATGTAATTTTCTTCCAAATAAATATCCTATATTATAACAAAATATCTAGCATACTATTCTTTTCTGACATAGCCTTTCATTTTTTCATAGCCTGTTATTAATATTTTTTTTCATCTACCTAGTTCTTCCCAGGAAGATAGTGGAACGCAATAGACACTGCATAAAATGCATTTCTTCATGGTAACTTTCCTACTGGGCTGACCATATTTCTTTTTCAGTGATCTTTAGGAATTGTCTATACTTTCACTCAGCATCTCTGGAGTCCTATGACTTAAGTTGGTTTGTTCTTTCCATCTGTTGCAGCACACGCTTGAGGAATTTCCCAATGAATGGCACTCTGGTGGTAAACTCTGAGGCCTTGATTCTTTAAAAATTGTTTTTGAAGATTGAAGTTATAGAAAGTGGACCGAACATAAATTTTTCTTCAGAGTTTTTGAAGGCATTGCTTCATTAATTTCTAATGTACCATTTTAAGTTTAGAACTGCGGGTTCTCTATGTTGAACCGGCTTGTCTTGTATTCATAAACCTCCTGCCTAAGTCTCCTGAGTAGCTAGGACTATAGGCAGTTCCACCTTCCTTGGCTGTAGGAGTTAAGGTCTACCAGGCTGAGAGATGAGCCAACCTGGAGTCTGCCTGGCACTGTCTAGCCAATGAGGGGTGACCACACGATGTCAACAGATCAGAACACCTGGCTGCTGAGAGGGTATGAGGTTCTCCCCATTGCTAAATAAAGGAATCTGTTTTTCCTTTCAACTGACTCTCGGTGTCTGTGTCATTAATACCATACCTTCTCACCCCCTTCCCTGATGAAATCCTTAGGACCCAGCAACACTTGGCTTTTGTCCCATATTCTTGTTGCAAAGTACAATGTTATTCCAAGTTCTTAATCTTTGAATGTATCATTAAAATTTTATCTTTAAATATTTGTGATTGTTTCCATTATGTGCTATGGAATGTACTCTTGGACTCTCAACATTGAGATTGTATTTATGAGCCCCACCTCCAGCCCCTGAGGATATATAAGGAGTCAAGAGTTGCTGGGGGTCAGTGAGAGGCATTTTCTTTGATAGTGTAGCCAATTGTAATTAGTAAGTTTAATTAAACTCAACTTTTTCATCAATCTCTACTTGAGTGGAACTGTTTCTCTCTGGGCTGAATAGATAGTTGTTCATCTTCCCAAGAGAAGTTCACACACATTATGGTTGGCCTTGGATATACCCTTTCATTCTGAATACTCGTGTCTTTCAATTAGGACATTTCCTTTGTCCTAGTATAGAAGATACTTGTGTTAACTTTCTAACAGTGTTACAAATATCTGAGACAAGCAGTTTATAAAGGAGAGAGGTTTTCTTGCCTGAGGGTTTCAGAGGTTTCAGTTCCTAGTTAATGGGCCTGTTGTGACAATACTTCATGGTGGAGAGTGTAGTGAGTACTGCCCACTTTGTGGACAGGATACAAGAGGGAGAGAGGGAAAGAGGAGGGTCCTAGTGTGCCATTGTCCCCTTTAAGGACCCCAGTCTTCCAATACTGTCGTCCTGGACTTAAGTCTTTAACCTATGATCTTTGGAGGGTGTTTAAAATGGCATCAGTAAAAGCACTCATATGGTTAATGTGGATTGTCAACTTGACAGGAGCTAGCCGAACCTAGCAGGCAAGTCTCAGGATTGTGTTAACTGAGGAGGAAGACCCACCTTAAATGTGGAAGGTACTATCCCACAGGCTATAGGTACCATCCTATTGGCTAGGGACCTGGGCATGGAAGGTACCATTCTACCAGTTGGGCTCTGGATATGGATGGAAGGTACCATCCTACAGGCTGGGAGGGGGGTGGACCTGCCTGGAAGATACCATCCCATAGACTTATTTTTTTCTACCCAGTGAAGTGCTGGTACACACGGACAACTAGCTATCTACAGGACAACTGCAGCAATGAAAACTGATCTGACACTTTGGATTGGCCAACATATGTGGTGTAAATTTTCTCATGGTCAAGTTTGAACTGCTAACACAATGTCAATGTGTAATAGGGAAGATATATACAGCAGTATATATATATATATATTATATACAGTATTATATATTATTATTATATATATACAGTATATTATACTACACATGTATAATATAGATAGCTTAAAGAGAATAAGTTACAGTGAAATATAGTAGAAAATTCATAAGTTGTATGCTCTGAGTACCTGCCACATCTGTTTTAAATTTATTTATTTAGTAGTATGCTTATAAAGTCTACTTGTAAAACGTGGCTACATTCAACAGCTGCCTTAAGGAATCCGTGGAAGACTAGCACTTGGTTCTTGTGAACTGGTAAAATGAACTCTATATCATCACCCCTGTTTCTGGGTGACTTCAAGCTTGCTGTGTCTGCTCTTTCTGACTACAGGGCGTCTATTGCTCATTTTCTCTTGAGACCACAGTTTTGATTGCTTGAAGGAAGCAGAGTGCTGCAGGATAAAGAGGCCTGATGAGTCAGCAAGACAGTCCATTTGAAGGGTCTCATTTGATCTCAGGGCCCATCAAATGGAGGGAGAGAATCATCTCCTACAAGTGTGCCGCACGTGCGCACACGCAAACACACAATACTAATAAAGTAATTCTTGTGGCAAAATTGATGACAGAGAAACTTACAGAAGAGCAGTTTATTTGGTCCATAGTGTCAGAGGAACAGTCTGTTGTGGGAGGAAAGACAGATGGTTTGGGTTGTCTTGGTACTTTTGCTGTGATAGACACTATGACTAAAGCAACTTATAAAATAAAGCATTTAATTGGGCTTACTGTTCTAGAGGGCTAGAGTTTGTGATTGTGGAGCAAAGGCATGGTGGCAGATGGCATGAGTAGCAATTGGGAGCTCACATCTCCATTCAATCTGGAAGCAGAAGGCAATGAGAGCTAACTCAAATGGTGTGAGTCCTTTGAAATCTCAACACCTTCCCCCAGTGACATATCTCTTCCAGCTAAGCCATGCCTCCCAATTCTCCCATATAATTCCACCAACTGAGGAGAAACAGTCAAACATAAGAGCTTGGACATCCATTTCATTTGAAACCACCACAGGCTCCATGCTAGTTGTAGTAGCTTGAGGCTACCTCTCTTCCCATGTTCCCCACCAGGAAGCAGAGAACAGAGCTAAAAGTGCAGCTGGGCTGTAGCCCATAAAGGCCTATTCCCAGGACTCCCCTCTCCATTAGGCAGGCCCAACAACCCACCAAATCAGTGCCACTACCCAGCGGCAGGTGTTCAAATATGAGTCTGTGCAGGGCATTGGCCACTGAAGCCAGAACAGGGACGGTGTAAAAGCACAAAGTAGAGTAAGCGTAGGATCTGTATAAACCTTTTGGGGTTTGAGTAAATCTGTAGGTGGAATAGTCTCTCCTGCCTGCCAGCTCCCAAATAACCTCACAGAGACTTATTATTAATTATAAATGCACAGCTTAGTTTAGGCTTGCTACTAACGAGCTCTTATAACTTAGATTAACCCGTATTTCTTATCTACTTTTGTACCTCGTGGCTCAGTACCTTTTTGGAACACTTCCAAAAGTGTTCATCTTCCTCCTCCCTGAGTCTCCTGGTGACTCTGCCCTTCTTCATCCCAGCTAGATCTCTTTGTGTACAAGTCCCACCCAATCTTTTCCCACCTAGCTCTTGGCCATTTAGCTCTTTATTGAACCAATGATAGCAACACACCTTCACAGTGTATAAAAGACTATTCCACAGTCTGAAGCCCTGTATCTTCAAAGCTCCATGCCTTAAACTTTTGCGTCCCTCTAGCATCTTGTGCTACAGAGCCCTCCTCTCTTTGCTTATGTTATAAAGCCAGTGTCCCTGCTGGCTCCTAAGCAGTTTCTTAGCCCTTGACCTGCTGCAGCTATTGCTGCTACCTAACTTCTAAGAAGATGTTGATGCCACTGGTTAGTTATTATCTTCCTTCTTATTCTCTTTTCCTTTGTCAGTTTAGATTCTCAACATCTCCTTTACCCATTTTAGTTGCAGGAAACAAATGAGTTGTTCAACTAGGTTTGTTTAACTTGGAGGTTGCTCAATAAATATTGTATTTAAAATTTGTTGGATTGATCTAGGATTCCTGGAGTGTTAGAAGCCCCAGCTAGATTCAGTACATTAACAGGCACCTACTCCTAGCTTATCTAGTATATGACAATGTCCTGGATTATAGGATATTTCCTTTAAAAAGAATAAAGTTTGAAATAGAAAATACCACACAGAATATTCTTATACTCAACCACCAATATCCCTTATTACTTCAGTAAATTAATTACATTTGTGATGATTAACAAACCCTTATTTATTTATTATTATTAGTCAAAATTTGATTTTAGTCTCATTATTGTTTGACTTGTGTCCTTTCACTGTTCCAGAACCCAATACTGGACCTCTGATTTCATTTAATTATTGTATCTCTAGGTGACTCTCAGCTGTGGCAGTCTTCACACTGTCTCTGTTTCTGATGACTTTGACAGTTATGAGAAGCAATGATCAAGTATAGCATGACCCTCAACTAGGATTCTTCTTGGTTTTTTTGCTTAATTAGACTAGGATAGCATATTTTGGGGGAGAGTACAAAGAAAATTCTTTTCATGTTATTATCTTGTTGCTGCAATACCACTATACTGTCCTAATGCAAGCCACTTAGCGTTAATGTAGACATTGACTGTTCCCAACAAGACTGCCTCCTTTTTAGTTTCCGTAAGTTTGGGACTCTTCAGGCCACCCATGCTTTTCTTCAGCTGCCTGTAGTGATAAGTCAGTGTAGCAACCCATAAGACTGAGGAGACAAATGCAGTTTTGACTATAAATTGTTATGATTGGTTTATCGTCTTCAGAAGGCTGTGTGTTGAAGGTTTGGTTGCCAGTCTGTGGTGCTATTGAGTGGATCCTTTAGGAGATAAGGCCTAACATTGGAAGCATGCCCTTACAGAGTGCTTTGAAAGCCCACTTACTGCCTCTTTCTCTGCTTTTCTTTCTGCTTTCCTGAGGTGAGCATCTGTGCCTCACTGTGTGAACCTCAACACAGCTCATCACCAAGGAGCCATTGACCATGGACTGAAACTACTGAAACAATGGGCCAAATTAAGTCTATCTTCCTTCCAGTGGGTCTCCTCATGTGTCTGTCACAGTTATGGGATGATACCAATTATTAAAGTGAAGAAACACATAAAGCAGGTCAAGATTTTTAAACATGGAGCTTTCATGTCCTCTTCCTACAGATCATGAGGTCACACTCTCAGAACATTAATGTCACCATCAACCAGGAAGTACTCCTAAGCTTTGGTGTCCAGGATTGATCTTGGGTCAACTTATTTGAGTCACCACCTTTGTTATTGACTCAATCTCCCAGCGTCTTTCTCCTCCATAGAAGA